>PVKN010001516.1:0-51162 GCA_004027915.1 Capromys pilorides
CCAAGTTCCAAGTCTTCTCCAAGATCCAAGGCAAACTCTCAACTGTGAGCCCCTATATAAAAGAGAAAGATAAATCCACAATTATAGTTGAAGACTTCAACATAACTCAAAAATGGATAAGCAAAACAAAGTACCACCAACAACTAAAAGAGTCTAATCAATATTTGCAGAGCATTTCACAGAGCAACAGAATTATATATAGTTTTCTCAAGCGCACTTGAAATATATGCCAAAATATATCATTCACAGGCTTTCAGACTTCTACAAATTTAGAAGAAATGAAATAATTCACAATGGTTCTCTACCACAATGAAATCAAACTAGGAATCAAGAACAGAAAGATGATGAGAAAATTTCTTGTGTATTTGAAAACTAAATAACACTTCTAAATAATCTTATGGCTCAACAAAGTCTAAAAGAAAAATTTTGAACATACTGAATGACATGAAATATGAAAATGTGTGACGATGGTTAAAGCAGTGCTGAGAGGGAAATTTAGACACAAAATGCATACATTAAAAATAAAAATGTCTCAAATCGATAATCTAAGCTTTCAACTCAGAAATCTACAGCAAAATAAACCAAAGCAAGCAGAAAGAAAAAAATAAACAGAAATCAATAATTCTGAAAAGAGAAAAATTGAAAAGAGAAAAATTAATGAAAGCTTTTTCAAAAACATCAATAAAATTGATAAACTTCTAAAAAGACTGACAAAGAAAAATAGAAGACACAAATTATCAATACCACAAAAGTCTATCATTATGGATTCTGTAGACATGAGAAGGACACGCTTCAAATAGTTCTGCTCATATTTATTTGGTAAGGGACAAAATGGGCCAATTCCTTGTAAAATACAAACTACCACAGCTCACTTAATATAAAACTGATTACTTGAACAACATGATAATTGCACTCATGAAACGGAATACAAAACTTTCAAACTTTCTAAAACTAAGTCTCCAGCCTCTGACAATCTCATTAGAGAATTCTACCTAACACCTAAAGAATAACTGATGCCACCAGGTCTTCCAGAAAACAGAAGAGGCAGGAACACTTTCAGATTTATTCATCTGATATTACCAAGCCAGAGTAAGAAGGCTTAAAAGGAAAACTATAGGCCAATTACTCATCATGAAAACAAATTCAGAAACTCTTGACAAAATATTAATGGAAAATTCAGCAATACATAAAAAGAATTATATACTAAGATCAAGTGGGATTTACCCCAGGGAGATAAGCCTGATTCAGTATTCAAAACTCACTCAATATAACCACTCTTTTAACAGGGGAAAAAGTCACATGATGATATCAACTGATGCTCAAAATGCATCAGTTTTAAAAATACATCTATGACAAAAGTTTTCAGAAAAATAGGACTAGACAAGAACTTCTACAGTTTGATAAAAAGCACATACAAAAACATCTATGGCTATATCACTATTATACTTAATTCACTTTTTAAAATGCATTTGGTTGTTACATGGTCTTACTATGCAGCTCGGACTCATGATGATCCTCCTGCTTTCAACCTCCCAGAGCTGGGATTACAGGCATGCGCCACTATGCCTGGACTCTGGCCAGCTCAGCCCACCCTGGGAGTGGGGCTGGCACAGCTTGTGGTACTGGGGATCGAACCACTGTCCCGGTGCTTGCCTAAGTTAACCTAAGCAGGCGCTTTCGTCCACTGAGCTATCTTGCCACCCCCCCTGAAATCACTTTTATACTTCACAGTAAAATACTGCTTACCCCTTGTAATCGGTAGTAAGATAGGATATCTAATCTCATTATTCTTAGGCAACACTGTGCCAGAAATTCTAGCTTTCTAGTCTTTGCAATAGAACAAGGAAGGGAAATAAAAGTCCTGTTGATAAGGAAAAAAAGATACACAGAAAATGCTAAGGAATCAACAAAAATAACTAGAACTGAGTTCAACAAGATCATAACAAATAAAAATGGTCTACAAAAATGAATCTAGCTGGGTGTAGTGGCATATGCCTGTGATCCCAGCAATCAGGAGACTGAGGCAGAAGCTGACCCATGAGTCTGAGGCTGGCGTAGGCTACATGATGAATTCAAGGCCAAAGTGAGCTGCATAGTGAGACCTTGCCTCAAAAAATTAATATAATCTCTATTTAATAACAATGAACACAAGGATATTAAAATGAAAGGTACAATTCCATTTACAACCACTCAACATTTTTAAAAAACAATGCATATGCTTAAATATATAAAAAATACATAAAGTTTGACTGCTAAGATCTACAAAACGCTAATGACTGAAATTTAAAAATAACTTAATAAATGGGAGATACACTATGTTCATGACTCAACATAGTGAAGATCTGAATTTTGAAAAAAACAGATATATAAAATTAACATTGAGGCCCATCAGATATCCCCCCACATCTTTGCTGACACAGACAAGATTATTCTAAAATGTGAGCAGACAACTCAGGTAGCCAAAATAATTTTGAAGAAGAACAGAAGGAGTCATTTTACCCAATTTCAGGGCGTACTACATACATTCAGTGATCAATACTGTATGACACTGGCCACAAAAGATTAATAAACCACACGATATGCCCAGCTGCTTTCTGACCAAGGCTCAAAAGGAAAGGCAGCCTTTTCTACGAAGGCGTTTGGTCTTCTGAAAAAGGATAAAAATTTCAACCCAGGTTCAAACCTTGTATAGAAAATAGACCACAAGCTTAAATCTTTGATATAAAACTTGAGCAATCTTTAGGATCTAGAGCTAGGGAGAAAGTTCTTAGACTTGATCCCAAAACATGATTTATAAATGGAAAAACGGGCACATTGTTTTCATCGAAATTAAATACTTTTTATCCTATGGAACACCTCGTTTTAACAAAAAGGACAAGTAGAGACTAGAAGCAAATTTTTACCAACTACAGATCCAACAAAGGAGTTATAGCTGGAATATACTGAGAACTCTCAAAACGCAGCGGTAAGATCCAAATGATCCAATCAGAAAATGAGAAAACAACATGAAGAAACTTGGAGATCTACAGATGGCGAATAAGCACGTGACCATTAGCACAAACTAAAACCAAAGGCGCAATCGCTGCATACCTTTCAGAATGGCCAGAACCAAAACACCAGAAAGAACAAATCCTGGAAAATGATGTGGAGAAGCTTGCCACGCCTGCATCCCAGAGGCGCAAGCAAGGAGCTTAGCATTTTCTTAAAAAAGAAAAAAGGGAAACAGGCAACTACTGTGTGATCCAGCAAATGCACTCCTAGACCTTTACCCCAGAGAGAGAAAAATTTATGTTCATAGGAAAGTCTTCCTGTGAGTGCTCACAGCATCTTTCCTCACCATTGTTCCAAACAAGAAACAAACCGAGATACTCTTTAGTGGATGAGTGGCTCAATAAATAGTGGTCCATCCACATCATGGACACTTTAGTAATAAAGAGGAGCAAACTATGGACACATGTGATAGATTCTATGACAGAATCTCCAGAGGATTATGATGCTGTGGCAAAAAAGTCAATTGCCAATGGTTACCTACTGTATGATTTCACGTATAAACCTTCATTTATTTCTTCTCTCCTTCCCTCCTTCCCACCCCTCCCTCCTCCTCCATCTGTCTGCCTTTTTTCTTTCTTTTTCCTTTCTTCTCTCTTTCTCTCTCCCTCCCTCCCTCCCTCCCTCCCTCTCTCTCTCTCTCTCTCTCTCTCTCTCACATCAGGTTCTCCCTCTGTAATTCAGGCCAGCCTCCAACTTGCCATGGTCCTCCTGACTCTGCCTTCCTAGTGCTGGCACTGTAGGCATGCAACACCATGCCCTGCTTATACAACATTTCTGAAATGAAAGAAACTGTAGAAATGGAGACCACATGGGTGATTATTGGGGTTCGAGAGGAGAGCTGGTGGGGAGACAGTGACCATAGGAGGGTGACATGGAGGAATCCTTACAGTGACGGGAACCACATGGTGAAGGTTTCTCCCCCTATATCTTTATTAGGTTTTGCTGTCTGGGGGTTTTGTAGACCCAGGCAGGAACACCCCCACCCCCACCCCCACCCCCACCCCCACCCCAGTTTAGCTAATCTGAAGAGCTAGGAAGTGACTTCTCTTCCACTGCATGCTTAAGATACAAACCAGCCATAGGCCTGCTGCTTCCTGTCACTGGCTCCAGCAGTCCCCAGCCTATGCCACCAAAGAGCTAGATTCTCACAAATGGGGAGCCAACTGTGTGACCCAGAGTCTACCAAAACGGTTCAAGCCAGACATCGTGGGGTGCTGAGCAGCGTCCCTTGCCCTGCCCCAGACACACACTTCCCTCACTCTCTTGTTCCTCCCGCAAGGTCCTATACTGCGAGTCCCCTCTGCCGTCCTGATGAATCCACCATGACATCGCCAATGGAAACTCAAGTCACTGAAAATTATTGTCAGTGGGGGAAGGAAGCCCAGAAAAAGACAAGACCAGCTCCTCTGCCACCAGGCAATGGAAGCCACTACATCCGATGGGACCATCAAGATGACAGTCACTGTGAACACCTCTGACCTGGGCAATGGCGTCCATCTAAAGAGCAGTCTCATCCCCTGGACCCTGCTCCACAGCTTAACAGGGACTGGTGGGAGGGGAAGAGGAGGTTAACAGTTGTCCGCTGATACAGGCCACAGGAAACAAAGACCCAAAGGGCTAGCCATAAAAACCACTTGCCAAGTTTTCAGTAAATCTGAATTTAATATATTTTCTATGAAAACAAAAGGAGGAACACCTGGTGTCTTGTATCAGTCAAGCTCTGGTTCTGAAAATAAACCAGTCTGTGAGCTTGTCGTTGTTTCTCCACTCAGGAAACCCTCAGCCCCCCGCCAGCAAAGCCCTGAGTAGGAGGCAGCGGACACAGGAGCAGGCAATGCCCTGACTGGCTTCTCTCCCACCCTATGGAGGCAGCTGCCGCCCAGCAAGGGCCCCAGGCTCTTCCTCCTCCCTGCACGCTGGCCCTGAGGAAGCAGAGTGGTTTTCCAGTGGTTTTCTCTGCCTGGGGCCTCCCACCACAACTTGGGTTTTCTAGAGACCCTGTGACAGCTGGGATCCCACCACCCACACGACTGTCTCACACTTCCCACCTGACATCTACCATATGCGTTTACCAAAGGTAGTGTTACCATCTTCACCAGCTTTTCATAACATGCCCTAATTCTGTTTTAGCAATGCATTGCTTTTATTTCGTTTCTTTTTCTGCCTTGGTAAATGAAAGACAGGCCCTCCTGTGAGGTTTAGGATTTCAAAATGATCCTGCCCTATGCATCCGACGCCAGGACCCTGGCCCAGGGCGGAATGGATTTCCCCTGGCACCCTCACTGCCTCTCCCACCAAACAGTCCAAGTATCTGAAACCCCATTACTTAAGACTTGCAGATATATTTTGGAAGTCACCCGGCCTTGAGGGGTTTTGAGAGATGTTTTGTTGCTTCATTTGTTTTAACACTACTGAGAGAAGGGAGATAGAGGAAGAGAGAGAGAACAGGAGGAAGAACTGATGACTTGTGGGGTGTAGGGTCCCCATGTAGCCATGGAGGTCTGGTGGGGTTCAGGGGCCATGACCGAAACTGGCTTCCCAGAACCTAGCTGGAGGAGAGAGCAACAATTCCACCACTTCGTCTCTGGCCCTCTGCTGGGCTTGGGCAGCTCCTGCTTCTGTGCTGGTCACCTACAGTCCCTCCCTCTTCTGAATCCGCCCCTTCTCTGGCTCCTTCTCCTGAACAGCTAAACACTCCACACTTGCCCATCATGAAGCAAAGGGGGAAAAGCTCCCGACGTCATGTCATCCTCGAGCTCCCGCCTTCCGTGGGCCTCTCTTCCTCAGGGGCCATCCACACTCTGCTTCTCGCTGTCGCCTCCCAAGTCACTCCAGTCTTGCTCCTAGGCCTTCTCTGCCCCTCAATCTGTAACAATCCATGGGACTCCGCTGTGGGTCTGGCATCTCTTCTGACTGCACAGCCTCTCCCTGGGCAAGCCCCACTGGGCCAGTCCTTGCCACACGATCACCCCGAGATTTCTCTCCAGACCTTCAGGACTAGGACTGTGCCTGAATGTGACACAGGTACCTTAAACGTGATGTGTCTCAACTTGGCCCTCTTTGTCCCCAGCCTGTCTGGCCACCTGTGTTTCCATCTCAACAAAGAGCATCAATGTCTACCCAGCTTTCTAGGAAGAGATCTTTGTGTCATTCTGATCTTTCCTTTGCCTCACCTCCTCACCCACCCACTTCCATTCCTTCTTTCCACGGCCCAGCATGGGCCACTCCCTGTGCACTAATACGGAGCCTAAACTTAGCCCTGCCTGGATGCCTGTTCCCTCCAATTATTTGCTTGCCCTACACATTACCTGAAAATACAGACTAAGAACCTCTTTTCCTTCAACTCCTTTACTGAGCTCCCCCTCAAATAATAGCCAAGCAATATGGCTCCCGACCTGGGCCCCTTCATCCGCCCGTCTTCCCTCTGAATCCTGAATTTCTGGTGCCCTGTACAACAGAAGATGACCAATACACACCTGTGGAACTAAGGAGTAAATAAATGAACCCTGTGCAGGAAAATTTTTACCAAGGAGCTAGGGGAACTAGATTTTGAAGGAGGAGTAATTCTTTTGCCAAACCCCAAAAAACCTTAAGGAGAGTATAGGCACCCTGGAAATACATGGAACCACGCCCTCTTGTACATCCGGTTGTAAGCACTTGCTTAAATGGTAAAAGGTATATGTGAAAGGTGGGATCATGGGAAACACAAAGAAATACACCCCAAAATGAGCTCCTGTGATGTCCAGCTCGATGCCTCTCAGGCATCACAAAATCCAGGGTGAGATGGAAGTCAAAGGTCAACGCCAGCACTGCAGCCCTCTGGAAATGAACCTGCGGCGTCGCAAGCATCCCAGACTCACGCTGACCTCTGATAGCAGGAGCGGTCAGCCCTAGTCACATCTAGATCTGGCATGTGGCTACAGGACACACGGGGGGGCTGGGGAGGGGGCTCAGGGGAGACTACAGAAATAGGAACAATAAATTGAGAAGTGCAGTACATAATCCCCAGCCCCTACCCAGAGAAGCTTCCCTGATCCAAACAGCAGGAAAATCATTAATTTTTTTTATAAATAAGGCCCTGGTTTCTTTTACTTTGAGCTGATTTTGAAGCAGCTGTACCACCCAGGGCCAGGGGCCCATCTGGTGCCTAACCTGTAGGACGGGGGGTGGGCGGTGGTCACACTGCTCAGCCTACTCTGTGCAGGTGGAGATGAATCCTACAGCAGACGCGACAGGCGGGCAGGGCTTCGCACAGTCCTTGGCACAGGGCTCCCTCCTCCACTGCACTCTTGCCTTGGCCTTCCTGCAGCTGGCCACCAAAACTTACTCTGCACTTTGGTCTGGATGTTGACTTAATTGGAAATTCCAGATGAAAATCCAGGGGAATACCTCTCCTCACCCTGCCCGCCGTACTATTCCCCTTGACCTCTGGGCTCAGGGCCTGGCCTCTAGGGAAGAAGAGGCACATCTGAGAAGAGTCCAGAGGCTGGAACAAAGAGCTGACTCCCACCTTCTCACCCTCTCCCCGAAGGGCTCTTGGAGGGAGCCTGCAGGCTGGGTAATTACCAGGCTAGCTAGCTCGAGCCCCTTGCCCTGCTCACCTTCCACTAAAATGCATGGTACAGCATGATCATGAAATGTGCTTATTAATTTCATCCATTTGACACTGTGCTCTTCTGCCCTGAGCTCGGTATTAGGAGAAAATGATAGGGATAGATTGTGCTCCTGTCAGGCCTTCCAAGCCTCTGAGAAAGCCAAACTGTCAGAGGGCATCCGCCGCCCACTAGCCAAGTACTCGCAGTGACCCCAGAGGTACCAACAGAGTGTTACAGATACAGACTGCAGGGAGGACAGCAGGGAGAGTCGAGATCCCGGCCCTGGGCCGGAGCTCCCTCTCAGCCTCCCAAGAGAGGGACCCAGGTGCCTGTGCTCCCCACCAAGAGAGCCAGCCCCACCCTGCTTCACAATGCACTGCCTCGGACCTCATTCATCAAAAGACACTTCAGCTTCTCAAATCAGGAACGTTTTTATTGGCTTCCCCAAGAGTTTCATGGCACAACGCCATAGCTAATGATTCTATTTTATGGAAAGTTATACATTCCAACAGGGCTTTGAAGACCAGCAGCAGGTAAGACTCAAATCTTTGTCAGAAAAGATTTCTTCGTTCTTTCACTTTTAAAATGTTTATACGCTTTCAAACAGTTGGGAAAGTGATGGGAAACATTGGAGCAGGCTCCCCAGTCTACACCCCGGAGCCGGCACGGATGGGCCCAAGTTAGCACCTGCCTTGACTGCAGTGACGTCCAGTGGGCGCAGATTCTGCCCACCCACCCCTTCCTCTTGGGGACACTGGGAAATGTCTAGGGACATACTTGACTACCATCTTCAAAGAAAAAAAAGCAGCTGCTACTGACATCAACTCGATAAAGGCCAGGAACACTGCTAAACACCACTAGACACACAGGAGACGCCCGCAGCAAACAATTATCTGATTATCTGGCTCCACATGTCAACAGTGCCGAGGTTAAGAATCCCTACCTTGGGGCTTCTCTAAGATCAAGCATCCGGGCCTTCCTACCCCAGAAATAGCTGACCCTAATCTAGTCACTATTTTTATGTATTCTTGACACACAGCTTCAAAGAACAAGGATAAAATGTTGTCATAAACAAAATGAGAAAAGTAAAAATAAGATCACCTTAGAATCTCAAAACACATGATGGCAGTCATTACTATACCCTCCGAAGGTCACTCTGCACTCTTTAAGCTCTACCGAAATTGGAATTTATCTACTGCAACAACAAAATAACCAGTCCCAACCCACAGGACGACTGAACACAGCACAAATGTCTGCTGAAAAGCAGGGACGCTCTCTGCTGCACTGTTGGGCTGCGTTTGTCATTGCCTTCACCCGGGGGGAAGGGGGTCTGCTCCTGATGAATCACAGAACCCAAGAAGTGGGATTCTAACACTGCCTGTCTCTGGGCTTGGGTTCTCCCAGCTGGCAAAAGGGAGATAGAGTACTTGACTTCTGGGTTTCTAGGGACCCTAAATGAGTCCCCTGGGTAGAGCTTTCCTAGGGTCCTGGATCCTTCTCATGAAACGTCACAATAAGAAGTGACCCTGGAAGTCCACGAATCCAACCTCTTAATTTTACAGAGGGTGAGAATGATCACCACAGAGGTCAAATGGCTTGGCCACACCCCCAGCCAGGAAACGGCCCTGGTGAGCTCTGGTCTTCTGACTCCCCATCTGGGACAGTGGCCATGATCCCTCACCAGCACTGACCTCCCCCCTCTGATTATCTTAAGTTCCGAGAGGGGAGAACATCTCACAGGCTAGAGACTCCTGGGGACAGGTAGCGAATACGTGTTGTTCAGTCAGTGAGCAAAATGTAGAAACTAGTGTCCTGACTTACTACATCATAGCCCGTTGGGGCTCGGTTCCGGGAAGCCACCACCCCGACTCCCGTGATGGGGTCCATCGACATCTCTGGCAAGGCTTCCGAAAGGTCTTTAACTTCAGGCATGGTGGATTGATCCTGGTTCAGAAAAGGAAAAAGAAAGCACAAAATTCAAACAGTGTTCCACGTGAGCAATACGCACAGACAGAGCCAGAATCTTGGGGCACTCCTTTGCTTAGGTCATGAATTCCAGTCACCTCTACTCTCTGACCCTTTTCCTTCTCAGGTAAGCTTTGGATGATCCATGACCTCAGGAGGGATTCTGATTCGAGCCCCAAAGCATGTCACGCTTAACTTTACCATCAGCTGCTTGACTTTTGCACGGATACCAGTAGCTCCTCTGAGGATAAATCAAACATAACTAAGTCTACCACAGCTTTTGTTTCTCTCCTTGTCCAATCCTACCAGACAGAGGCACAGGCTTTCAAACTACAGCCTCTGTCAGGCGAGCTTGGCCTTTCTGCAGGCCGAGCTCCGCAAACACACAAGGAGCTTTGCAAACATGGACAAGAAAGTGTTCCGCACACAGGGCAAAGGAATGGTGTTTGAGTCCAGGCTCCATGACATACAAGCTGGTGACTTTGAGCAAGAAATTTTACCTCTTCTAGACTCAATGTTCTCCCCTATAAAGAGAGGCCATGCATGACTCTAGTACCCTCAGCGTGGATGCAAGTGCTAGGAGAGCCGATGTAAATGAGGAGCCCAGCAAGGTCTCCAGGGTGCACAGGTTAGGTGGACACTTACTCAAAGCTAAATACAAACAATGACCTCAACTCTTCCAGAGCTCCTTGGTTGCAAGGGGGAAGCAGGTGGAATTATTATTCTGCTGCTGCAGTCTCTTGACAGGACCAGAGGAGACAGGTGCAATAGGGGCAGCACTGGGCCTGGGCAGCCCAAGTGGCCATGCCGCCAGGAGGCACATTAAAAAGGCAACACCTTACGTAAATGAACTGAAGTACTTTTTACAAGGACAAGCAGTGAAAAAGAGCAAGTTAAATTCCACCTCCTTCTGCAGCAATTAAGCTCCACCGGCTGTAGGTCTGCCAGCTCTCCCAGGGTTGGCTACTGCTGTGAAAGCAAACCAGACACCTAAGTAGGCAGGCACGCAGGCAGGAGGAGCATTCTCACTTCTCAGCCTCGATCGATCGCAAAGGTAGAGGCCCCTAAAACTTACAACAGCCTTCTCAACAGGGACAGCCAAAGCGCTGCGTTTAAGTCACCCATGTACTCAGCAGAACTCACAAAAGGCTCTGGAAATAGGCTTGACAGTGCCATGGAGCCAAGTCCCCAAGCAAAGCGAGGAGGTGCCTGGCACGGCTGCGCTCTCAGCTTCTGTTTATGACAAAAAAAGAAACGAAGCAGGCTTTACTTCTACTGAAAACAAGCCTGTAGAGGGCCTGGGCAGGGGGCGGAGACTACACTGAACCACTGTATCATTTCCTATTTTCCAGTTTCATTCACTAGCCCGGCTTATCTGCATAAAGCATGGAGCTTAGTGTTTCCTGCACCCAGTAGGCACCGAGTAAATATTTATTGAGTGACTCCACATGCATGCCCCCAATACAGGTTTCCAGTTAAATATCTGCACCTGCTGATCCAAGGCGCACACCGATCAAAAAGTGTCTACACTCGAAAAATCCTGCATTATTGGGAACATGAATGTAACATTGCTGCAGTGTGCAAAATATTGGTACCTGCTGCCGGTTACCAAAAATGCTTTGCAATTAACAACTCATTAACAGAATGTACGGATTCTGCCAGTGCGAAGTATCACGCTGTGAATTTAATAAAGAACATGTGAGGTGAAGGATTTTTTTTTATAAGATAGTACTGCCTTTACTATGGGGGGGAGAGAAAGAAAAAGATGAGAAAAAAAAGAGGGAGGGAGGGAGAAAAACAAGGGAAAAGAAAAAGGCAGGGAGAAGGTGAGCCTAACGAAGAAATGTCTTATTTGCTGACAGATTCATGTCCCCCGTCATAATGTGCCCTGCCAGGCACCGATGACAACGGCTCTTTTGCTCCGCCGCACACTATCAATTGCAGGAGGGCAAACCGCTCTGGAGGAGGGAGAGGATGCTCGCGGATGCTCCGCGGAGGCGGCCCAGCAGCAGCTCCCAAGATGGCTGCAGGCGGCCTCCAGCTGAGGCAGACAAAGAGCAGGGCGCCAGTGCGGGGCCCAGCCTGCCCGGCAGGCAGCCGGCCGGGGAGCGCAGCGGGCCTCCACGCAGCGCCCCTCCCTGCTTCCCCTTCCCCCAGTTGCGGTGCCCTGGGGATGAGGCAGCCTTTGTGAAACAGAGACAAATGGCTGCTCTCGGCGCAGGGCTGCGGCCCACTCCTCTGCGGCGGAGGGAGCCCCACCAGCAGCCGCGGAAGCTTTTAATGAGAAACGCCCAAGATATCCATGGCAGAGGCCATCGCTCAAAGCTGCTTGCCCTGAATTACATATTTTCTGACTGCAAATTACTTTTAACAGCGTCTCCACCGTCACTTCAATTGACCTTCCTAACAAAAGGCCATTTATTAACTAGCACGCGGCGTTTCCCCGGGCTGCCTGGAGCCTGAGCCAGAAGGGATGGCACCGCGCATCCTCAGCCGCCCAGGGTCGCGGCCACGGGGAGCAAGAGGCCGGGAGTGCGAGTCCGCAGAGCACTTCCGCGTGGGGAGGGAGGGCAAGGGAGCGGGGTGCCTGGCCAGAGGCGAGGAACGGAAACTTCAGAGGCCCCCCTTGGAGTAGCTTCCGCTCCCATCTCTCCAAGGAGACGGACCCTCCTTCCTGGTCCGCCTGCATCTGTGGCTCCACACCCTAACTGCACACAACACGCAATCGCATCTCTGTTGGATTCCTACAGCACGTTCACAAAAGTAAAAAGGCTTCCTCAGGCTCCTTCTCAGTTAATGAGCACATCGGACCGAGTAGGTGACTGGGCCACGTTATCCCAATGTTCCAAAGAGGAAACTGAGGTCCCGGGTTCTCAGGAGCCACGTGGCCGCAGCCAGCGGAGATGCCTCTCCCGGGTGGGCCAAGCTCGCTTTGCATTACTCTGTGCTCACAGCCCAGCGTCCCACCCAATCGGGAAAGCAGTTTCCACACTAATTATATTTTAAAATGCCAAAGCTCTTCTTTCTCTGGCCACAGCTCAATAAGTCAAGCAAGGGGAGAAAAGTACAGAGAGATAAAAGTAACATGGGATTAATTTCCCTTGCACCTCAGTTTCAAGATTCAATAGTCCCCTCATAAATAATTTACAACAATAAAAATGAGCTAAGGCCATGTTTGTGTAGGACGGAGGTAAATTCAGGCCTAATGAGGAGGATCCGAGCCCGGCATGGGGGTGGGGGGGCAGGTTGATCTACAGCCTGGCGCGGGCAGGATCCACGGCACACAGGGGCTCCATCATCCCCTGCAAGTCTTGGTGCCAACCCGGGAGGGGGAGCCAAACGGGGAAACCTACGCCATCCAGCTGTGGCTACAAAGGGGGTCTCTGCAGGGAAAGCCAAGCACAGACCCCTGTTTGGGTGGTGAGATAACAGATGTAGAAGTATTTTTTTTAGGGGGGGGACTTCGCTAATGATCCCCTCTGAAATCAGGTCTGTTCTCAGCAAAGGCCAGCTAAGGAATGAAAGCTGTGGACACCTGTGAGTCCTGTCTGCTCTTGGGCCCAGGGACAATGATCTTGGGCTGTCCTAACTCAGCCCCTTGGGTTATCTGGTCTCGATTCCCACCGACCCCTCCCAAGCAGACCTGTGGACAGATCATTCCAAGGCCTGCATGTGCTGCCACGTATGCACGTGTGTGTGTGTGCACGCGGGCGAGTGTGGACTGGGCAAGGTGGAGAGGGTTCAGATGAGATGTTCCCCTAGCCAAGAGGACTTCGACCCGTGCCACAGTCAGCTCTTGGGCTGGGAGGAGGCCAGCTGCCCACGATTGCCTATAGCACTGCAGAGAGTGCTGGGGGAGGCCCTCCCGGTGCTGTCATCCAGGTTCACAGAGAAATGAACTTTAACTATGAATCCCCTTCACACAGAGGACACACACGGCTCCCTTGTAGCTGATCAAAGAATTACCACAACAGTGCGCTTAATCCCTAAAAGTCAGCAGTGCTGGGCTGAACTGATGCTGAACATTGTTTCAGAATCAAAGGCCTGCCTCCTGGCCCCAGTCTGGGAGAAAACTAAGCTACTGTATCACAGCTGAAAACTCAGGGGAACTTTGATATCATCTCTGTTTAATTTCCACAGCTCTAGTGAGCCTGGGGTTTATCTCGTTTTATCAACTCCAGTACTGAAATCAAAACCCAACTAACAACGCTCAGACCTCTCTCCACCGAGGCCCTTCTAGCAGTGAGGTGCGGGCCGAAGAGTTTAAAGTGCTTTCAAGGGCCAGGACTGCAGGGGCAGGGGGTGCTGCCTTCAAAGAAGGCATCCGGCCTCCCCACCATCGCGGCCTCCCTGTCGTGCTAGGAAGGCCAGCTCAGAAGCGGCGCCAGCGCTGCCTGTCTTGGTCCATGGCATGACTGCACAACTTTTGAAGGGAGTATTTCAAAGTGCTAGGGTGGGGGCGTGTTAAATTGGGCTCTTGTAATTGAAATGACAAAAATCAGTGGGGTAATTAAGTCCCTATAGAAGAAACCTGTGATCAGTTTTGCTTGAAATCCAAAGTCAAGGGCACCAAAGACATAAACATAAACCGTCTGCCCACATCTACCCACTTGTGGGGCTGGAGAAGGAACGGAAATAAACATTCCAAATAGTTCACTGGCTGTGGAATACAGCAGAAATACGGGCTGACCACTGGGACCAGGCTGTTCCCAGATTAAAGCTGCTATTAGAGTGGGTGTTGTGGGGAAGTGCTTCCCTGTTCCCCAGAGGGGGCAGCCCCTTCTACAAACAAAACTATAAGCAAGGCACAGAAGGACGCATCCCTGTCCCAAGAGGGGAGCACAGAAGCACACATTCAGGCCACCTCCCTGCAGCAAAGGTGCGCAGACCCACCTCCTTGGGAGGCTGTGAGCTGAGGCAGGGGCCAGCAGACAGGGCTTGGGAGCAGCCGGGTGTCGAGCTGTCCAGCAGGGACAATGGCCCACCGCCTGTGCAGCGTCTGCTGTGGAACCTCAGGGCAGCCCAGCACCGCCTGCCCTTTGGTCTAGACAGATAACCTGAAGACCACCAGCAGTCAGGTTCCTTGGACAAATGCTGCTGGGCATGGTCAGGAGGTCGCAGGCCACAGGCTGCTGGGAAGGCTGCTCTGACGTTGGGGACCTACAGCAAATATTGTTCTACGCTCTCCAGGATCACAAAGAATTTTCCATCTAGGAAACTAACAATAGTGGGCATTTCCTTTCCTCCCACTAAAGGTCTGTTTCTTTTAATAGGAGAATCTGATGGACAAACATATCAATTCGATCTGTGCTTAGATTTATATTAACCATTTGATGACCGTTCTCTGTTGCTGGAAATCATGAGAGGCAGGTCTAGGGCTCAGGTTGCAGCCAGTATAAGGCGATGCCAGAGCCCAGAATTCTCTCTCTAAAAATAAACCCAGGATCAGGTTTATAGCGATGCCCAGGCCAAAGCCTGGCTTCCTACAGACCTGACTCTACACAAGCCCGGGAACACTGTCAAGAGTGGGGCATCCTCTAGCACCTATGGGAGCACCACCCTGGCTTCCTCATGAATGCTGGAAGTGAGAGTTGTCCCAGTGTCTAGTCCTATCAGGGTTCCCATCATAGTGTCCTATTGTCCCCTAGGGAGAAAAAAAAAGAAGACAGATGCCGTGCAAATGAAACCACCTCAGAAGAGCCCAAGAATAGCAGTCCCTTAGACTGATGGGCAGGGTCTGGAGAGTAAGAATGCCAACATGTCGCCTCGGTGCCAAGCCAGTGGACTCCCGGGCCAGAGGCATCAGGACACCTGGCTTCGGGGTTGGCCAGCCCGGCCACAACCTGACTTGTACATGGGTTTGAGGAGTTTCTTTCCATGCGACTGCTGATGACTTCCAAAATAAACTCCACAGCCTGGACTTTTCTCCTGAAACCCAGGTGGGTATCCGGTATCCTTCCAGTCATCCTTACCTGCATATTCCACTAATGCCTCCAGTGTAGCTGGCCTTGTCCCGTCACCCCATGTTCCCAGTCCTGAATAGAGCCCAGCACACACAGGAGTTCACAGATTTCTAGGGAGAGCAGAGATGAAGACAGACAGTCCTGCACTGGGGAGCAGGAGTTACTGCACCGTCGCATGCATGAGCATCCCCCAGGGAAGCTGTTAAACACTCAAGAGCCTCCTCTCCAGAGATCCCAACTCTCCATCTGGGAGGGGCTGCTGAAAGCCACCTTTCTAACAAGCTCCCTACTAACACTGCTGGCCCATAATTCAAACTTTATGTCTCTACTATTAGGTACTTATTAAATGTCTGATGAACCAATGATAAATAAGTGGAACAAACCTGAAGGTAGCCTCCCAGGAAGAACAGTCTCAGCCTAAGTCTCTCCCTGCCTCTCATGGGTCAGCCAAGAGCACCCTTTCCTCTCCTATAGACACCAACCTGAATATCTGAAATCTGGGCCACATCTCCCATCCCCCCAAGACCTTCAATTGTCCAGCTAGACAGGTGGTGTCACTCAAAATCCTGGCACCAACTAAGCACACGGTGTGAGCACACCCACCTGTACAGGTGCTCGTGCACAGCTGGGCTTACACACACACGTAAAGACAGGCACACCTCTGCCTCTCCGAGGGCTGAAACGTTTTCGCAGGACACAAACTGTTCAAAGGTGCATTATGCACACTCAATCCATGGATAATGAGCTAAGTTTCTCTGTTCTCAAAACTGTCCAAGTTTCACTGGATTAAGGAGAAAACTCATGCAGCAGAAGCAGCAGTGACAGTAGACCTGTGTGGTCACTTCCAGCCGGAGTTCCACAGAGTGGCTGATGCCCCCAGCAGGACACATATGGCTTTAGGAAGCAGCACCTGGGGGGTAGGGATAGGGCTGCAGCATTTCCAGGCACTTGCAAGAGTGCAAGGAGCTAGAAGAGGGCCTGGCAGGGGTCCGGGGTGTCCAAGCTGGCTGTAAGAAGCATGCCTCAAGGAGCCTGCCAATCAAAGTGGCCCCCGTTCCCCACCCCAGTTCTGATTTAATAGATCTGGGCTAGGGCTGAGACTGGGTACTGCCCAGCCAAAGAGAAGTTCCACAATGCGTAGGGAAAGTGACAGGCAAGACATGATGGTCTCCAACCACAGGAAATAGCCCAAAGCACCGCACACGAGGGGACACTTCCTTCTGCCTGTTGGGACAGGAAGACAGGGAGGAAGAGCTGGTTTCCCTGGAAGATGGAGGGTAGGGAGTGTACAAGTCTCACAGGCAGAAAACTGCCACCCATGAAGGCATGGTGGTATGGGCAAACATGGGCCATTGGGGAAACAGCACGTAGCAGATGGACCTGGAAAAAACCTACGAAATGCTGAAGCAAATAAACAAAGCCCAGCTTTTGTCAATTAAGACAAAACAACTCTACACCAGCACCCTCTGCCATTTCTAGGGGGTGAGCAATGATGCAGACCAACAGGAAAGAGCGCCCCAGGGGTGTGCCAAGGGTTTTCAGATCTTCCAGCAGATCACCTCGCCCCACTGAAGCCACATCTTTCAGACTGGCTGAGGCCCAGGCTGTTGAGAGGCAGCCAGAGTTAAGGAATGGAAAGAGTGTAAGTTTTGGAGTCACAGGAGCCTGAGTTAGAAATGCACCTCTGACAGTTAGTGCCATGTGACTTTCAACAAGTGAAGCAGACGCGTACCTGTCATCTCAGCACTCAGGAGGCTGAGGCAGGAAGATTTCTGCAAGTTTGAGGCTGGCCTGAGCTACACGATGAGGTCAAGGCCGGCCTGAAACTCCATAGTGAGACCCTGTCTCAAAAAACAGCCACAACAGCTATGAAATTAACCAAACTAGGTCTCAGTTTCCATCCCATAAAACTAAAATAATGGGTAATATTTTCTCTGCAAGAGTGTAATGTGTATGAAGCAGCAAGAATTTGCATGTGGATACAAGTAACAGAGTGAAAAGGCACAGAATAGAGCCTCTTAGCGAAATGTGGCCGTGAAATAAGCAACTTGCAAATCGCACATCTAATAAGGGGTTCCTATCCAAGGCCACAGAGTGCCTAGAAGTCACCAACCAAAATCAAATTACTCAATTGCCAAATGGGTGAAGGACCTGAGCAAATACTTCTCGAAAGAGGATGTGCAAGTGGCCATCAACCAGATGGAAAGATGGCCAAGAAGAGCACAGTCACGTTGATGCGAGTCACAACCCAAGCACAATGGCTACTGCCTTCCGTTCATCATGGCACCTACGACCAAAAGGACAAAACAAGTCAAACCGAACAGTGAAAGTACTACACCAGCAGGGATGTGGAGAAATCGGAAACTCTGATGTGCTGTTGATGGGAATATAAAAGGCATCCATTGTGTTACAGAAAATGACATTCCAGTTCCTCAAAAAACTAAAAATGAAGTGTCTATATGATCCAGAAAGTCCCTTCTAAGTATGCACCCAAAACAACTGAGAGAAGGGTCTCAGAGATCCATAGGTGCATGTTCACAGCAGCATTATTCACAGCAGTCAAAAGAGGAAAGCGGCTCAAGTGCCATCAGCAGCACAGAGGCACAACACACGGCATGTACATCTGGCTGGATGCAACACAGCAGCCCTCAAAAGGAAGGGAAATCTGATTCATGCTATAACATGATAAGCCTGGAGAACATTCTGCTCAGTCAAACGAGCCAGGTCTCCTAGGCTGCTGAGTGGCAGGCAGAGTGGAGGAATGGAAAGGGTGCAAGCTGTGGAGTCACAGGGCTCCAAAGTTATACGCTGTCTGACTCCCGTTCTCCAAGGCCCCTCGAGTAGTCAAGTGCAGGTAAGCAGAAAGTACGAATGGGTCCTATGTGGAGGGAAAATAGTTGTTTAATGGGTACAGAGTTTCACAAGATGAAAAAGTTCTAGAGGTCAGTTTCGCAACAATGTGAATATACTCAGTGCCACTGTTCTAGACATTTAAAATTGGTTAAGATGGGGTTTTTGTTTTGTGTTTTGAGATGCGGTCTCACTACGTAGCCCAGGCTGGCCCTGCATGCATGACAATTCTCCTGCCTTAACCTCCTGAGTCCTTGGGTTAGAGGTGTGCACGGCCACATTTCGCTAAGAGGCTATATTTTCTGCTATGTGTTTCTAACAATTTTTTAAAGCACCTAAAAGTGTGGTTTTTTTAATTTTAGGAAGTGGAAGTGTTTGGTAAGCAGGGGGACTCCAGGGCCCTTTCCCTAGAGCTTCTGAGTCCTTGAAGTCTGCATTCCAGCCCTGCAATCTGCATTTTTCTAAACACCCCTGACACAGTTAGCTCATTCAGAATTCACTTCCAGTATTTCTTTCTTGTAAGGGACCAGGGATGTTCTTTTGAACATTCTGCTCTGTTGATCTGTAAAGTATCAGGGAGGGTAGGGGCCAGGGAGATAGCCCAGTAGAATAAGTGCTTGCCTGGCAAACGCAAGGTCCTGAGTTCAATCCCTGGTACCGCCAAAAAAAACAAAACAATAAATACATTTGGGCCAGCGAGATGGCTCAGTGGTCTAAAGTGCTCACTTAGGCAAGCATAGGCAACCGCAGGGACAGTGGTTCGAACCCCGGCACCACATGTTGCACCAGGCCCACCCCCAGGGCACACTGAGCTGGCCATAACACAAACAAATAAATGAGGTTTAAATAAAATAAAAAAGTATCAGGGAGGGAGTGCACATGCATGTATCCATACCTATATCATGATCTGTATCTATGAAGAATAACCCCATGTAGATCCTAGCCACAGGCCCCAGGACACGGCCTCCATTCTCCGGGAACCACGAGCCGTAAAACTCTCATGGGAGGCTCTGGGCCCCAGGCCCACAGGGCTCTCACATTTCTACCTGGACAAGCTCTGATCTCGCCAGAAGCGTGTCAAGTAAACCAAACACTGCCCCACGGCATGTCCCAACAAGGGAGGTAATGCAATGCACACCCCGCAGTGGCTTCGCCTCCCAGGCAGCTGGAGAGATCTGACTCAGGCAGGGCTGCCGCAGCCGCTCAGACAAGCACAGGGAAACCACAATTCCCAAGGGCAGCCCAGGGAGGGGAAGGCCAAGGGGAGCCCTGGAGCCAGGGAAAGAGGCCAGCACAGGCCTTGGGAGGCAGAGCAGCCCTCGAGGCGCAGCGCTTTCCAAACCCCACACTTCCCCTTCATCACTCAACTGGCAAAGGAGGCCCTGTCACTCAGCCACAGCCCACTAACCGGTGTCCTCAGCCCAGTCACATCCCAGCCACATAGCCATTTGGTATCTTCATGGACGTCAGAGCATCTCTGACACTTCCCATGCTCAACACTAAAACCTTCGCTATTTTACAGTGTGGCAAGGATGCCACACTTGGGACATGGCGCACTGCCAGCCTGCTTTTGCAGAGGAGCCCAGGCTACTTGGATTCTGACACCCTAGAAGCAGATGTGCCATGACTCGGTTAGACATTAAACTCTAGGTCCTTCCCTTACCTGAGAGGCCAACCAGCAATGTGTTCACGTAGTTCTATGGTTTTGTAATATATACAAAGCCAAGATATTCTCCAACCCCATTTTTTTTTTTTATGCATTTAGTACAGGGTCTACAGGGTCTCACTACACAGATCGGACTTGTAGTCATCTTCCTGTTTTCAGCCTCCCAAGTGCTGGGATTATAGGCACAGGCCATGATGCCCAGTCTCAATCACAGTCTCAAGGGTGGGGCTGGCATGGTATGCCAAGGATCAAATCTCGGCCACTGCGCTTTGCCTAAGTAGGTGCTTCAGTCCACCGAGCTATCTGGCCAGTTTCAATTCTATTTTTTGATAGCCTGGTCACTACCAACAAACTGCAAAAAGCAGACGCACAACAGAAGGATCTGAAACAGGGTTGTGGTGGCATGTACCTGCAATTCCAGCACTTTGGGAGACTGAGGTAGGAGGACTGCGAGTTCCAGTCCAGTCTGGACAACTGAGGAAGGCTCTTATCTCAAAATTTACAAATTTAAAAAAAAAAAGGTGGGGATATAGCTCCATGTCAAAGTCCCTGGGTTTGATCTCCAGTAGCAAACAAACAACAAATAAATAAGAAACTAGGATCTATTGCTGGGTACTGGATCTCACTTAAATTTCACATAATGAAGTCACATCTATTAGTTAGTTTAGCCTTCTTGACCATCTTTATGCGTTAACTTTTTACTTGTAAGCCAGTTTCACAAATGGCTTAAGAAAACAGGACTCAGAAAGGTTCCAGGACTTCTCTGGGTCACCTGAGGTCCAGAAGGCAGCCTGAGATTCAAATTCAGGCTCCCCAATCCAAGCCCAATTGTTCACTCTACTGTATCACTATTGGTACTTGTCCAGATAAGAACAAAGTGTAACCACAAACAGAAAGGCCCTCTAAATGTAAACAAACAAATGAACAGGCTTTCCTTGGGATTAGTTCATTGACAAGCTTAAAAATAACCACTAACTTTTATGGATCACTTCCTACAAAGCAAGCACTAAGTTACATTTTTCTTCCTGCAATAATTTACCTATCGCCATAATCCTTAGGTACAGGAGCTTAGATACAGTCAACAGATGAGGAAAGAGACTCAGAAAGGTTCATTAATTCACACAACAACACACAGGAAGTAGGAAGGCGGAGACTTACACTGAGATCTAATTCTAAAGCCCCTGCATAGTGTTCTACAAGTCAGAAGGCCTACTGGATGCAGGATGCAGGTAGGCAGGAAAGTGTCCTGAAACTACCTCAGGGACCGAAAAGCTAGGAGGAAGAAATGGCAAATGTGAATTACAGATAGGGGTTTAGGTTGAAATGAACTGGTAGTTGCCACCTGAATTGCTCTTCATAGATCTTGATGCCTAGGACCTTCCAGAAGCTCCATTTCTGGAGGCCCCGCTTAAATATTCTGAGCATGGCCCATTTCCTCAAAGTATCCCACATGACTTCCAGCCAGCCAGAAAGGTGTCACCATCTCCTGTTACGAACCTTATGAGCATGCTGAGCTTTTCAGTGAGTCTAGGTTTCCACAGAGCTTATCTTCTAACTTTCCTAAGTCTTTTCTGGTCTTCCTGATAAGATTTGCCAGCCCTGTTAAAATGAGATGAGATCCAGCCAGCTGTCCAGAAATGTGCAATGTGATTATTCTGAGAAAAGAACCACTGGAGACAAAGGCCTCTAAAGAGGAGCTGGCCTGCTCTCTGCTTCTGTGGCTGACAACCCAGGGCTCTGGATCTTGGGCGGGGGTGGGGAGCAGAGAGGAGGCATCAGTTATTTGCCTTGTGCACTCCTGTGGGCCTTCTCTGTGCCCTGCTGAGCAGGCTGCTGGGGACAGGAAACAACGTGTCTCTGGGGGGGAGAAAGGCAAATAATTTAGGAACCATTGTGTGCTGGTAACAAAGAGGACAAAGATGTTCTTGATGCTTCACTGTGGCTGTCTTTGAGGGTCTGATGTTTCCTGGTGCTAGGCTCCAGCTTAAGTCCCAGCTGCCTCAGCTCGTGCCCAGTGCCTCAGGTGCCCATCGGCATGCCCACCATCCTGCTGGGCTGATACTCTGGGCCTGGAGAGCCCACGCCTGTGCATCTCACCTTGCAGACAGGTACCCTAGGATCTGGGTGTTCTTTCTGCCATGCCCCAGTCACAGAAGCGGCTACCATACTAGATGATGCCTGAGGGTCAGGTGCATGCTAATCTGCACCCATGTGAGCATGGAGAGCCGGACACGGGGCCTGGCAGGTCAAAGGATATCCCTAGCCTGTGCCCAGGTAGGCCGCCAGCTTCTCCTCCAGGGAAGGCAGAGGTGGCACTAGGCGCCCCTCCCTTACTCGGGTCTGGGGGCGCTGCTGGCACTGGAGTCCTGGTCCCCACTTGCCTCCCACCCGCGAGGCCGAGCTGAAGACCCGGAGCCGCGGCCGGTGGGCCCTGCAGAGGTGGCCCGGGCCTGTCCCCAGCTGGCCGGGCGCGGAGCCCGCAGGCCTCGGCTCAGCCCGGCGCTGCTCCCGCCCCCGGCCCAGCCCGGCCCGCGCCCGCCCGTCCTCCGGTCCGCCCGGCGGCGCGCTCGGGGCAGCAGGGCCGGCTAGGCGCGGCCTCACTTAACTGTTCCCCGCTGGGGTGGCGGCGGCGGCGGCGGGTCCCGGCTCCGTCTCACGCAGAAGCAGCTTCTCATCGCCCGGGCGGCGCGGAAGGGGCCGGGCCCGGGGCCCAGGCGGCGGCAGCGGCGCCGCAGCTCGAGCGCGAGCCTCCCCGGGAGCGGCGGCGCGGCGGCGGCGAGGGGCGGGGCGCGGCCTGGCGGCGGCGGCGACCGCACGGCGACAGCTCCCTCCACGGGCCGCGGCGGCGGGCCGGACACCGGGGGAGGCGGGCGGAAGGGGGAACGGGCGCCGGCGCCCCGAGTCCGCGCCGTGCCCCTCGCCTGCGCCGCGCCCCGCACCCCGCCTCCCAGGTCCAGCCCTGTGGCCGCAGGCAGGGCCTGAACCCGGGTCCCACCGAGCCCGCGTGCCGGCAGCCCAGCCTCAGAGCCCTACAGCCCCAGACCTCTTGGAGCCTGGGGCATCCACGGTTCCCTCCTCCAAGTGGGTCTTTTCTTAGGACCTCGACCCTAGGCCTCTCTGCGTCCAAGAACTGTCCTCAGCGTGGTCGCTGAGAGCCCCCGGGTCCCCAGCCTAGCTAGAATGGCCTTTTTAGGAAACACCCTCCCACCTAGCCCTTCCAGCCTTTACTGAACCCCAAAGACAATCCTTCAGCTCTTCCCACTGCCTAGCTGACCTAACGCCTGCTCAGCCAGGCAGGCCCCCTTACACTGACCCCAGTCTCCTAGCAATTCTCCGCTGCCCCTTTTGCTGGGCAAATGATTTAGCCACGGGGAAGCACAGAAAGCTATGGGTCTAAGCTGGATCCAGCCCCTGAAGTAGTTGTGGAGAGGTATAAGCCAGAGGATGGAATGGAGCCGCCTGGCGAGGAGGGTCCAGAGCTGGACCGACACCTGGAGCAGCTGGAAGGAATGGCAGGCGCAAACGTTGTCCCCTTAACCAGAAACGCCCTACATGGCCCCAGCCAGCCGCCCCAGGCTGAGGGGTGTGCTGCTTGACAGGATGCTGGCCCCGAAACTGGCAAGATCGGAGCAGAGGACCATGCACCAGTGATCAGCATCGCTTTGCTAATGCATTGAGCCTCATTTTCACACATTCTAGGATTTTCCAAAATAGCTGGATGCTCAAGAAAAGGGTGCCAAGCAGAACTGGCTGTCGAGGGAAAGTTCCTGCCAGGCCATCACCCAAATGTGTGCATTCCGAGCCTCTGTATCAATCAGAATCGCCGCCGGTTAGGATGGTTTCACAGCCAGTTCCCCAAGTTCCCTCCCATCATTGGGGGACAGACCACCTCCTGTGTTGTTTAAACTTTTACAGGAAGGAAAATTCATTTCGCAGGTTTAGCATAACTCTGATACCAAGATCTACCAAAGACAACACCAAAAAGGAGTACTGCAGGTAAATATAGAACACTACTCCCCTGGTTTTGAAAGAAGACTTCAGTAGTGTGATAATTTGCAAAAATTCTGTTTGTTGTTCACCTTAAAGAATCACAAAGATAGTACATTGAGGTCTCAGTGAAGTCTAGAAGTCAGGGCTGGGGATTTGGCTTAGTGGTAGAATGCTTGCCTAACAAGCTGGAAGCCCTGAGTTTGGTCCTTAGCTCCAAAACCAAAAAATAAAACCCTCCTAAGTCTAGAAGTAAAGAGTCTCATTTGCTTTGTTTAACCTGGAATTTCCCAAACTCCGCTGAGCCAAGACAACCTTTGCGAAACTCTCCAATCAACTTCCAATTATGTGACTCACTCTACAGACCAGCGCACGTAAGTGTTCAGGAACTGCAGAACTACTAAGATTTTAGCAATTTGAATCTAGTTTGCTGTAAACTCCACCTCAATCAATACGTATTTATTCCTGAAGTGCAAAGATAAAATTCAGCATTAGGGACTCTGTAACCACATTGCATTGTTAAAGGAAAATAAATTACAGGAGAGATGCTTTAAAAGTACTAATGGGCCTGGAAGGATAGCTCAGCAGTCTAAGTGCCTGCCTGGTAAATGCAAGGACCTCGGTTCGATCTCGCGTACTGTATACTGATCACAGGCATGCTGCTATGCCGGCCACTGAAACTGGGTGTGGTGGTACACACCTATTATCCCAGCACTGGGGAAGCTGAGACAGGAGGATCACTATGAGTCTGAGGTGTGTAGCAAGACCCTATACCAAATAAATGAAACATTAAAAAAGTGTTTGATAAATGTCAACACCAGTAATATACTAGGGAAAAAATTTAAACTTGACACAGTACATCAGAAGATATCAACTAACACATTTCATGGCAAACCATTAAAAGTAACTCTCATTTAAGTAAAAAACAAAGCAAAGATGCCTAGTAAAATAGTTGCAAGCTAAAGCCAATGAAATAAGTTAAGAAAAATAAACAAGAAATATAATTAGTGAGAAGAAAGAACATTTTCATTTTTTACTCAGGCGTGTTTCTCTAAGAATAAAAACGAAGATAATCAACTAAAAATATTACAGTCTTTGGTAAGGTAGCCAATTGCGAGATAAAGAAATAGCTTTCCCGATTGTTAGGGAGGAGCTTTCTTCTCTGTGTAGAGGAATATGCATTTGAAACAGAGTCCTGGCCTCACTCCACCCTAAGGGAGGATGAGTAAATTTTGTAGAAGTGGTTAGTAGTTTAGGAGAGGGATTAAACAAGAACAGATGCTTCTGAATTCTCTTTTGGGATTTTGGCTAACTGCAGAAAGCAAATATTTTTTTCACAATCGTGTACTATTCAGTAAGTTTGTGGAGCAGAGAGAGACTACTGGCCCAAAATGTCTGCAACGACAAGAAAAAGTCTATCAAATCGAAGGAGAAATATAGGAAGTCCATTTAGCCACAGATCAAAAGCTACACTTCCTAATCATCTTTATCAACAATACAGTGCTTGTATGTCCTGTGTTCCTTTGTCTATAACTTGGTGTGGTGCCTTGTATCTAGATGTTCTCCTCCTCCCTGGAGCCTCACATGGTCACAGGTGGGGCTTTTCGGAGGTGCCTGGATCTACGGTGTATGCTGTTCGGATAGAGGTTATGATGCGGGGATTGAATCGTGGTGCAATGCCAGGATGAAGGCTGCCCCCCCCCCAAGTGTGAGTGCTATGTACCCTAAGAGTGGGGACAGAATGGAGGCTTCCACTCGTCACTTACTGCTTCCTGCCTTGGTGCCTTATGCCTGCCACGAACTGCTTCTCCTCTATGGTGCTCCTCTGCCATGCCACCCTGCTTTGGAGTCAGCTACCTATGAACCGAAACCTCTGCACACTGTGAGCCAAATGAAGCTTGCCTCCTTTAGCTTTGGGCACCCAGTATTTTATCTCAGCAACAAGAAAAGTAAGACGCTTGGCTTGTTCTAAGCTCAAAAGGAGAATGGAGTAGTACGTCTGCTAGGGTCACCCCTACATAACACCAGATAACAGTGATCTCCACTCAGAAAATATGATGAAAGGTTACATACGAATTATAAATAAATATTATATTAGCATATTCTAAACAAAAAAAAATCCATAAGAAGAAAGGTCCATAGGAGGAAAACCACAATATCCTGCTGAAGGTCATAAAAATCCTTTTTTAGGTCAAAAAATATAACAGATCCCTGGACAGGAAGACTTAGTGGAGCTCTCTTCCCACCTTGATTTAGAAATCTATATCAAAGAACCAATATGATTCATGGAGTGGGATTGGATAAAACATGACAAAATCATTTTAAATTTTTTCTTGATAAATAAACATAAGAAAATACACAAGGAAAAATTGAAATGAAAAACATGAGGGAATATTGCTCTAACAGCTATTAAAATATAATGTAAACTTCAGTAAGTAAACCTATGGGCCTCTAGTGTAAGAACATACACTTTTATCAGATATTAAACCCTATTTATAAATGCTTCTTTTGTATCTATTGCTCTATTTCCACATTCCAATACCAACAGGATGTACAAATTGGAATATTCCCATATAACCTACTCCATCCAAATTACCTGGCTTGGTCCACTCCAATAACTTCCTTACTAGTCTCCTAGCTTTGCCCCCATTCAAACAATGGAAAAGAGCAACCAGAGTGACCATTAAAAAATAATAATAATAAAATGAAACAGGTCACTCTCTTGCTTAATGCCCTCTGATGACTTTCTGTGAAATGAAATAAAATAAAATTCAAATGCTCCAGCATGCCTACAAGGGCTCATGCTGTCTGGAACTAGGCTGTTCCGTCATGCCGTTAGCTTCTCTAACCACACTGGCTTCTTTTCAGATCTTTAAATATCAAATATGTCTTCCCTGGGTAATTTTCCAATAGCACTTCTCTGTCGTTACAGGGCCTGGGCGCTTAACATTCTTAAGCTCTCAGTTTAAATGTCATTCCTTGGAGAACTTCACTGGTCATCTCTGTAAATAGGACCCTGTTTCCATACTGCATTGGGTCTTTTCTACTTAATCTCTCATTACGATTTTCAACTGCACTAATCACGGTCCTCTTTTGGGGACACTACACCTGATACCCACAATTTGAAGGAGTAGAGGTCTATTTTGGCTCACAGTTTTAGAGGATTCGACCCATGGTCTTTTGGTTCCAAGGTAGAAACTTCAGAGTAGAAGGACTTAATGGAAGAAGGCTGCTCCCTGCATGGCCACTGGGATGCGTGCGGGATAGGAGCCTGGGTCAAGAATACATCCTTCCAGATTTTGCCTCCAGTGTCCCCCATCTTCTGATTAAGCCCTACCTCCGAATACATGCAACTTTAGCGAGATATTTCAGATCTACAGTGTAACAGCAATGGTCAGCCATTTATTTACCCATGCAACTGTAAGTCTTCCCACCAAAACAAAAGCTCCACCCCAGGAAGGGGACCTAGCTGTTTGGTTCACTAAGCATGACTGTGTCACACATGGTAGCCCCTCAGTAAACATTGCTATAGAGAATGTGTCAACATTTAATATGCACCTACTCTTTGTCCGTGTCTAATAATTTATGCAAAGTAAACAATCAGACAAGTGCACACAGATGCATGCTCAAGGATAATTATTCCAGCTTGCCCATAATGAGAAAATATTGGACATACTTTAAATGTCTAGCAATAGAAGACTGGTCATTTAAAAAAAGCTGTACTAACATAGAAATATGAGTATCACGGCACTTGTTAAATAAAAGACAGGTTATAGAACAGAGTGCATTTATTCTATGAACCTATCAATTATATACATATTATCTGTTTATATATATTCAGATGTATATAAACACTTGAAAAAATATGTATAAATATTAGCTTTGAATAATGGCTGTCTTAGGATTGGTTTATACCAGTGGCCTACAGTTTTTTTTTTTTTTGACACCAGGGCCTGGTTTTGTAGAAGAAAAGTTTTTCATGGACCAGAGTTTAGGGGATGGTTTGGGATCATTCAAGCATATTACATTTATTGTGCACTTTCTTACTATTATTATATCACATAATGAAATAATTGTGCAACTCACCATGATGCAGAATTAATTAGAATGCTGAGCTTGTTTTCCTGCAACCAGACAGTTCTCTCTAGGGGGACAGCAGACAGCGCCACCCCAGCGTGTGTTGTTGTGCCCAATCTACTTCATAATCTTGTTCTGGTTTCTATCACTGCAAAAAACCCTGCTTCACAAAACTAGAGTGTTGAGAGCGGAAGAGAGCTTTCAGACCTCCTGTGTGGAGGCTGAGATGGTCTCAAGCATACATTTCAGAGCACCCGTTAACTGTGATCTCAGGCGGGTGGGCCTCTTCTAGCATGGACGAGGTCTCCTTACCTGGGTTATTCCCAGGTGGGCTGAGAGCTCATTCCCTCCCATTTCCGGGGATTTTTGTTGCTGGGAAACAATGGTCAGACTCTTTTGAAAGCTGAGCCAGGTGATCATGCAGCATCAGGGACAAAGAAGACCCTGGCTCAGTCTCTTTCAAAAACACTGCTGATATTCAAACCACGCCAAAAATCTCAGGATTCACTCACTGCCCATGATTCCAGTTTAACTTTGAATGCAGCCACTGTATGTGTGACTTGAACAGAGCAGGTTGAATACGTCATGCGAGTCAACAAGCTTTGCAACCCGTTCTGTGTGACTGATACATGCTACCAGCTGTGAATTTTCTAAAAGAAATCTCTGGAGTAGCTCTTATAATTCAAAAACACTGACCAGAAATCTGCCTTTAGAAAACCATGTCACAGGTGTGTATAAGTATGCGTCTCTCTAGTCATCTCCTCACAAAGCTGTACAAACTGATATGAGATAAAGGCGTGTAGTTAAATGCTGTTGCTAATTTTATCTTTTTGAGACAGTCTTTCTGTGTAGTCCAGGCTGGTCTTGAACTCATGGCAGCCCTTCTGCACTGACCTTTGAAGTGCTTGGATAATAGGTGTATACGACCACATCCAGATGATCACTGCAAATGATGCCTTCTCTGTGGTTGACAGGGCATAAAATCAAGTTCAAGAGTGACCTCTTTGGCTCAAATAGTCAAACCTATAAAGAAAATCATCCAGTCATGGCAGCCACTCCACCCATGCATACACCAACACAAAAGGACCAGTGTAGTTTTCCTCCTATGTAATCATTCAAACACTTGAACGGTTCTGCAGCTGTGGTGTTGGCTGGCAACAGAAGTGCATGTGACGTGCCCTCACGCACATCCTCTTGAAAAATATATCCAATAAAAACAAGCATGATTGCCTTGTTGTCAACACTGGCAGGCTCAGAAACCTGTGTTATGTTCCACTATGATTTGTTAACCCTCTTTAATTGTGCTTCCATATTCGCTGCTACATCATCAATTCTTCTGGTTTTAATGCTTTCCAAAGAAGAACATGTGCCTTTTGAACTGCAGCCTTCTAAAAGTTCATTACAGATGTCCTCACCAGTGGACGGGATCAATTCTGAACCAATAGTAAAAGGTCTCTTAGCTTTAGCATTGCAGTAAGGCACGAAGAAGGATGCTGTCAAGGCAGATACATTTGATAAAGTGGTGGATTTCAATAATTGGCTTTGTTCTTCATGTTCAGTTTTTTTCCTTTTGAAAAACTTGAAAGACTCACCTCTTAATATAGGGTTCTTGTTCTCTATATGGTGAAGAAATTTTGAAGGCTCCATGGCTTTGTTGGATAGCTACCCAACAAAGCAAAACTAGAGAATGTGAATCACCTGTGCCCATAATTTAAACAAGACTCTTGGTGTTTTATTCTAAAGCAGTTTTCTTTTTATTAGTGTCTTAGGTTTTTCTGCCCTCTCATCATTTAATTTTAAATGTAGTGCAGGAAAGAGGCACAAATGGAAGTAGTAAATAAAATAAGAGGAAGGCTGCACATGGATTAAAATAACTTTTGGATTCTTACTTAATGCCTGCTATCAGATACAGCTATACAATTGAAGTACATCAACTCACTTGTCACTATACAGTCTTCCATCAGATGTGGTTTGTCACTTGCCGTTCACTGGTAGGGAATGATATGCATCTTCAGGCAACTGATTTATTATGGTCTATGTGCAGCCAAACTTCTCTGCTAACATCAATCTGCATTTGCAGCCACTCCCTACGGCTAGCATCACTGCCTCAGCTCCACCTCAGTTTGTCAAACATTACATTGTCATAGTAAGTGTACAACCCACATCTTTCACATGAACTGATCACAGTAAGTTTCCTTTCTCTGAGAATCTAAGCCACCACTGCTCTAACAGGAGGCAAAGTCAGGTAGTAAGGAGAATGATGGGGCGTAGCTGTAAGTCCAGGTAGAGCTTTGCTTTCTTACTGATCACTCACTTTCTGCTGTGTGGCCAGGTTCCCAACAGTCCAGGGAGTAGCACTGGTCTGTGGCTTAGGGGTTGGGGGCCCCTGGTTTATACAGGAACTATAACTTCCTACTTTAATATATTCATATCAGGAATATGGATGCAAACAACAGAAGACCCAATCAACAGTAGCTGAAACACCCCAGCTCCAGATATCTTGATCTTTTCCTTAAGGTAAGAGACAGAAAAAACTTTCCCAGAATCTCCTCAGTAGACTTTCTAAGATTTCATTGGCCAGAAATAGACATTTAGCAACTCCTTATGACAAGAGAGCATCTTTACTCATGACCACCTCCTGGTGATATTGCAGATCTAATAAAAAAAAAAAAATCAGCGCTCTCTTATCAGAGAAGAAGGCAATTAAGATTTTTAAAGGGTTAATACTAAACCTATACGATGTTTATAATCACGAGAAAATGACTGAATTTAAGACATGAAAAGATCCTGGGGGCATTCAATGTCACCAGCGGAACTTTTTCTGAAAGAGGTACATGAGAAGACCACGGAGAGCAGGATTTCCCACATACAGGTTTAACCCACACAGGTGGAGGCCAGCTTGGCAGCTTCCTGGATCTTAGATCACCACTCTGTCCTGCCGTGGCCCTCCCCTGGGGCTCTCTCCATTAATAGATATATCATTACTCCTAGGGCTGTTTTCTGATATCGATTTGTGGGAACTAGAACAAATTGATTTTGCCTTAAGAGAGCAAGGGCAAAATCTCATCAGTTGTTGGTCTTGTTGGCTAAACATAACTTCCATCTGCACAATTTTGGCCTCATCTCTGTTCTCTGATTGTATACAGGTGCTCCCAGGAGCCAAAAGCAAGCAGGTGGTATGTTGGAGGGACAGGTGTAGGCATGTGGCTCCCTCTCTTTCATAAGAGTTTGGAGAAATGTAAGAAATAAACATAAACTCCCCACAAACAGAGCTGTTGAAACTAAGAAGCCATAAACAGGCCTGCTTTGATTACACAGATGCAGTGCATAATGATAGATCCAACTTGTGAGTCTTTCAATATCTCCTGTAATGGGCTGGGGATATAGCTCAGTAGTATACTGCCTGCCTGGCAAGGGCAAGGCCCTGAGTTTGATTCCCAGTACCACCTGTAAAAGAGAAGACCATGATGTGGAAAATTGGAGGAAAACACTCATTTAAGAAAAGCTGCTTCCAGAAGGCCTGCACCTTCGGGGCCTTGTCTTTCTTACCACTCTGGGACATGAGAAGTACTCAACAAATATTTCTTGAATAAATAATATTAGTCCTTAATGGCGGTTGTTGGGAATCACAGTCATTTCCCACAAGGCATTTCTTCTGCACAAGCACCGGGCTGACCCTTCTGAATAAATTATTTTAACCAATATTGATATCATTCCTATGAAGCAGGGAGTATGATCCCCTCATTCTGTCTTTGAAAACTGAAGCTGACAGAGATAAAACAGATTGGCAAACTCACACTGTGGGAAGCCACACCGAGGAGGTAGGAGTGGGAGGTGTCAGGCTCCGAAGGGAGGGCTCAGAACCTCACTGTACAGAACTCTAACACAGAATTCCGGAGAACATTGTGTTGGTCAGAGCCCTGATTCTACAAATCACAGCTGGTTCTCCATTCCCAGACTAGGAATCCAGCCAGACCTCTAGATTTAGAGACATAAACAGAGTTGGTTTTGCCTCCAAGCTGCTCAGGCTGGATGGGAGTTCAGGTGTTGTTGTTTAATCATCATCTGATTGTTAGGAACAGAACTGCACGCAAGCCGCATCTTCTCTCCTTTTCTCCCCTGTTCATAATCCAATACAGTTGCCATGACAGCGTCCTCGGCTGACTCTACATCACATTAGTCCCAGTGACCCACAGACACTGACAGCTACCTATAGGCCCCTACTGCAGACTGATGAGGACTTGAATGATTCTATAATATTCAGGGGTACCCTGAATTCACTCAGATGAGGCAAATGGGAGGGTCACGTCTGCTGATCCTCCCCTGTGTGCCAGACATTGTGCCAAGACATAGGAGAAGCTGAAGGGTCAAATCTCAAAAAGGTACAGCGGCCCCGGCATCACAAGGAACTCCTCCTGTATCTTGGACCACAAGTCTATGTTCCGTTGGCCTCATCCTCTCAACACAGGCCCACTTTCTCCATCTACAAAGAAGAAGCAGAATGTTAACAGTGTTGCATCTTCCCATTACTTCCACTACTATGCAAGAATTGGTTGGCTAAAGTTCACATTTAAAACCCTGGGAAAATATTCTGATTGGCTAGTTATGATCAGGTGACCACTTCGCTCCAATCAAAACTGTCTAGGGAGGTAGTGTCTAAAAGTGCCCAGTTGCTCCTACATTAGGACGTGTTGTCAGGAAAATCAATAGTGCTAGGCAAATCCACTAATGTGTTGGTCCAAGCTGTGTGATGACCACCTGTTTACTTGTTTCCTTTGTTATCCCTCATCCCTTCCAAAATGGTCCCCAACTCAACAAGCATGGCTGTTTCTTTTTAAATCCTACCTTATTCTATAACCAGTGTCTTGATGCTCTGGTTTCATCCTTTAACCATTCCCCATGTCTTCAGCCATCCCAGGACCTTCCTCTCTCTGTGTCTTCCTTCCTTCCTTCCTTCCTTCCTTCCTTCCTTCCTTCCTTCCTTCCTTCCTTCTTCCTTCCTTCCTTTCTCTGTGTATATGTGTGGCTAGACAGCTAACTGCTCTAAAGTTACACAATTCTCCTATGAAATTTAAACTCTATGCTCCATAATTTGTCTCCTCACATGCCAGTATTCCAATTAAAGACTTCAAATAACCATTTCTCTTTGAAGGAATTGGCTCTGGTAGATCAAAAGTATATTGTCATTCGGACTATTTATCGGTCATAGATTTTTGGGGGGTGCTGTTAAGTTTTTTGAGGCTACTTTTTAAAGCAGTTTTAGGTTCATGGCAAAGTTGAACAGGAAGTATAGAGCTTCCCCACCCTCACTACACAGCCTCCCTCAATGTCAACATAGCCACGAGAGCTGTACCACGTGTTACAGTTGATGACCCTACACTGATACATTTTTGTCATCCAAAGCCTGTAGTTCACATGAAGGTTCACTCTTGGCATTGTACGTTCTATAGGCTTGGACAAATATGTATTAATACATCCCCCCACCCCCCCGCATAGTGTCACCCTAACTAGTTTTGTCGCCCTGAGAACGCATGTGCTTCACCTACTCATCTCCTCCTCCCATCTTCCCTCTAACGCTGGCAACCACTGCTGTGCTGTTGCGTCTGTAGCTTTGCCTTTCCAGAATGTCATCTGGTTGAAAAGTATATAATATGTAGTCTATGTTTCTTATGTACCATTTCATGGCTTGATAGCTCCTTTCTTTTTAGGATTAAATAATATTCCACTGTCTGGATGTACCATAGCTTATCCATTTGCCTACTAAAGGACATCTGGTTATTTCTAGTTTTGAGTCATTATGAATAAAGTTTCTATAAATACCCATATACAGGGTGTGTATGTGTGTGTGTGTGTGTGTGTGTGTGTGTGTGTGTGTGTAATATACTATCAACTCCTTTGGGTAAAGTAACAAGGAGTATAGTTGCTGGTTTGCATAGTAAATTATGTTTAACTTTTTCAAGCAAGAAAATGGTCTTCCAGTGTGGCTAAACCATTTGACATTCCACTGTAAGTGAATGAAAGTGTTCTTCCCGCCAGCATTTGAGGTTGTGAGTGTTCTGGATCGTGACCGTTCTAATAGTTGCACAGTGGTATTTCATTGTTTTAATTTGCAACCTCTGATGATACATGATGTAGAGGATCTTTTCATTACGCTCATTTACTATTTCACTATCTTCTTTGATGAGGTACCTGTTAAGGCCTCTGGGTCATTTGTTGATCAGATTTTTGTTTCCCTATTTTGAATTTTAAGAGTCCTTTGAAGGTTTGGGATAACAGTCTTCAATCAGATATAGCTTTTGGAAATATTTTTCCTGGTTTGTGGTTTGTCTTATTTTCTTCTTGCATAAGAGTTTAGTAGTGAAATTCGAGAAGTCAAAGCAAAAATTCAACCATTTGCTGTGCTTTGTGTTTTTTGCTTTAGTTTTATTGTTTCTTCCCTAAGGCACTAAACCTAAATTTTAAAGCAGAAAGAGGCTCAGGCTGAGGCACTAGAAGGACTTTCCAAGAGAAAAATGTGTTGGGTAATCTTCTAAAATATTTATCAGTGACACAGGTATTATAGTATAGTGAGAAGTAATTTGCCAACAGTATCCATACATGAAGTCAGAGTGCTGTGGGAAAAGTGAGAATAGAAATACTCATTTTTCTAGGAAGAAGCTACTGGCAAAGAATGTAAAGGTGGTCCTTGAGGGATGTGGGGTGCCCACCATGCAGGCTGATGGGGACAGGTGCGCACGTTTGCAGCATGCAGAGGAAGGGTGAGAAGCTTGGACAGTGGCCAACACCAGCTGGAAGGATCTATCGTCTTCTCCTAAGGGGAACTGGGAGCCATGTCTCACATAATTTCATAAAAATGGTTTTGTTTTTGTTTTATTTTTATTTATTTTGATGCCAGGAATTGAACTCAGGACCTTGTGCTTGCCAGGCAGGTGCTGTGCCACTGAGCTATGTCCACAGCCCCATTAAAATAGCTTTAAATCTAGCTGTGAGGGCTGGCCAAATAGCTCAGTAGATTAAAGTGCCTGCAAGCAGGCGTAGGGGCTGGGGGTTCAGGGGCTGTGCTGGCCCTGCCCCCATCCCCCCCGGCATGCTGAGACAGCTATTGAGACTGGGTATGGTGGCACGTGCTTATAATCCCAGCTCTTGGGAAGCTGTAAACAGGCAGATCACTATGAGTACAATCTAATAGTGAGACCCTGAACACCCTGTAGACCCTTCCCTAAAATCAGTCAATCAGTCAATCAGTCAATCAATCAATCAATCAATCAGTCCATCAATCAATCTAGCTGTATGCTGATGACTCCCACGTGAACGTCCCTAGGCTGGTCCTCTTTTGTGAACTCCATGCTTTTCCATCCCACTGTCTGCCTAGTGGGTCTCCCCGATTTAATACACCGAGAGCTCAGTCTTGCCTTGGGAGTCCTCTGCTCCCTCAAACTTGCGCAGCCCACGTGTTGGAAACTCCATTTCCCAGTTGTTTAGCCACGAGCCCATGCCACGCATCATCTTTGCCTTCTTTTCTCTTACGCCTCACACCCAAGTACGGTCAGCCTCGAGGCTCAGGGCAGAAAGAGACCCTTCTGCTGAGGGCACAGCTCAGTTTAGCTCTGAACAGGAGGACAAGTTGGGTGCCATTTAAGGGAGAAATATAAATTGGCTAGGAAGACCCCAGCAGGGTTCAGGCTCAGGAAGGGGGTGCCCAGGCAGATGTAGCATGTGCAAAGGGCACCAAAACTGAAGCAAGTGGCCTCAGGGCCAGGAGAACTGAAGCCAGGCTGCAGGAGCAGGCGACATCTACAGGTCCTGAGGGCTTCTGTGCTCTACAGCCCACCATGCAGGTCCTCTATAAGCTGTCATGAGTCCCCGCTGTGTATCCCTGCTCTTCCTGCATCCACCCAGTCGCTTACCCAATGCCTGTGTGGCCACCCTTGGCTCTCGGCTCTTGGCTCTGGTTCCTCTGGACCCAGCTTGGGACCTTGGTTCTTGTTGTTCCCTCAGCTTCGTAAGTTGCAGGCACCCATACATAGGCCAGTGTTTATCCGTGAGACAGGCAATGCAAACAGGGAAATAAGAAAAGTACAGACATTGCAGGATTGCACAAGCAGAAGTGAGCTTCTGTCTGCACAGTGCTGCCTCACAGGAAAACAGCTGGACGATTTGACTGAGTGGGGCCCAGAATCTGGAATGCTCTGGCCTAAAAAATCGAAGCTGAATGGTGTGCACAAGATTCCCATTGAGGGCTCCTCTTGTCAGGCTGTGGTCTGGTCCTGCCAAAATTCACATTGCAATTTCATGGCCGTTGTGATGGCATTGGGAGTTGGGCCTTTAAAATTGGCCAGGCCATTAAGAAAGCTGATGCTGCGCTACAGGATCGGGCTAATTCTTTGGGGAGTAAGTGGGCTCTTGCGCTCAGGGGACTAGATTAGCTACGGCGAGAACGGGCCTTTATAAAGCTAGGGTGTCCCGCGTGTTCGTGTCTTGTCTTTCTCACACGCATCCTCTTGACCACCTACTTCCCACTGTGGGTTCAAAGAGCAAGAGACCCTCGCCAGTGCTTGCTCTTGGACTTTCCAGCCTGCAGAATTGTGGGCCAAAAATAAATGTCTTTCCTTACAAATCACCCAGTCTCATATATTTTGTCATAGAAACAGAGGGAAAAAAAAAAAAAAAAAAAGATGAAGACAGGTGCCCTAAGGGGGAAAATTTCACAACCAGGTAAGCAATTATTAAAATAAGAGACCTTTAAGAGTTCTAATCGGTAAGGGATATGAGGTGAATATTAACATACCAGCACAGAGGAAAACTTAACTTATTTTAAATGTGAGTCCCACACTGGAAGTTCTGAGGGTGATTCCTTGGGCTTGCCACCAAGCCGCTTGTTACACGGGGACCTGCATGTAGCTCTGTGCTGGGTCACAGAGCCAACTCACTAACCTGCTGAAGATAAAAGGCTTTCAGAGTAGCTCCAGGAAGCCAACCAAAGTGTAGAGTAGATACACCTGTGCATATCTCGCTGGTATGTCTGCACATGTGTATATTCATATAGTCCATGTTAAAAATGCCAGAGAGAAATCTTGAATCCAAGGGATCAAAGTGCCCCATAGACACAGCCCAAGGTATGCAGGAGACCCAGGCAGACAGGCTCTGCTCTGAGAGTTCACAGACAAGAACGACAAAGCACACAGGGAAACAAGCCACCAAGAAAAAGACCCAGGGGGTGCAACCACAGGACCATCTGTCCCCCAGGAGCCGGACATAAAGCAACACCCTAAAAGAGCTGTGCACCTGGTCCTGTCCAGTGTGTGGAGGAAGAAGAAAACAAGGCGGGAAAGGAGAAAAGGAAAAATAACAGGCTGCTGTGTGTAGAGCCAGGACTCGCACCTAAGGCCAGAGCTGAGCTAGCCCAGGGATGAGCTGAGTGTCTGTGTGTGAGGAACAGAATCTGTGTCCTGAGCAGCCACGCTGGGTCAACGCTTGTGGGAGTTGGGTTCCCTCAGAAAGGTGCCATGTTTTTCTTTTTTTTTTTCAAAGAGCAGGTCAATATAATAAAGTCCATTTATTCCAGAGGTGATGGATGTGGTAGAGGAAGTAAGGGCTACTTATTGCCCTTGAGGGTTTTAACCAGGTTTTGGATTCCACCTCAAAGCACAGGCAGTATCTTATTCATTCATTCATTCATTCATTCACTCATTCATTCATTCACTCACTCACTAAACAAACAGCATCGATAGATTCCTGGGAGCAACCAGACAGATCTCTGCGTGAATACTGGTTGCTTATAGCCTGACTAAGTCGCTTGTCTTTGGGGGCTCATTTTTTCTACTTGTAAACAGGCATAATGACCCTTTTCCTCTGTAGGCACGGAGAGAGGCACATAGCAGAGTCTTGTGAAGCACAGACTGAGGGAGGCTGGCAGTGAGGGTCACGCGCCCCTCAGGACGCACAGGCCTATTCCAGCTGCAGGACATGGGTGGAGAGTGGGAAACAGCTCAGTGCAGGAGGGGACGGCTGTGGGCCTGGCAACGAGACAAAGGAACTGCTTCATGGAGCCTCACCCTCCCGGGCCGCTGCTCCTTCTCCTGCCACCCCCACAGCAGATTCCACTCCGTCCCTTTGTGTTGCTTCTGTATCTGCTTTTGTGCTAGTGTTCAGGGGGCCGACATGCCACAGAACGCACCCTGGAGCCAGCCCAGCCTCCGCGCTGTCCCTTGCTGCCTGTGCTGCTTGTGTCCAGCCTGCTGTGCCTCTGCTTCTGCCAGCACCATCGCCCTTCATCTCACATGAGTGGGTTCCCCCTCTGCGTGCATAGCCTGCCTTCCAGCCGCATGCCCAAGACGGCCACACTGAGGCTCTCAGACAGGCGCACACCAGCCCCGCAACCCAGGGACCCAGAGATGGCGGATCTCACCCTCACAGGCCCAGTCTCCAGGCCTGCGATGCCTGGTGTTTCAGATCAGCTCACATGGTTCCACTCATGTCCCTCAGGTTGGTCCAGCTCTCACCGAGAAGGGTGGGAGAAGATCAAGGAACCTTAGTAATGGAGACTCCAAGGACAGATGCTCGACACATACAGCAACTTGACGTAGAAACACAAGTGTGCAATGGGGGTTGGGGGGTCAGTGGGACCCACAGAGCTACCATATATTCACAGACCCTGTTATGCCCCTGCAAATTCACATGTTGACGTCCCAACCACACTACTTCAGAATGTCACCACAGGTGGAGATAAGGCCTTTGAAGAGGTCACCAAAGTTAAATGAAGCCACCAGAGTAGGCCCTGGTCCAGTATGACAATGTCCTTATAAGAAGGACAGATCAGGACGCAAACACACACAAAGGGCCAACCATATGACACTCCAGGGGAAAGGTGGCCCTACCAGCCCAGGAGATGGCCCTCAGGGGACGCCTGACTTACTGAGAGGCCAACCCTGGACTTCTAGCCTCCAGACTGAGGAAATCCATGCCTGCTGCTCAAGCCCCTGCTCCATGGTACTCTGCATGGCAGTACTAGCTAATCAATGCATGTGAAGTCTAAGAGTCCCCAGAACCCCCAGTGAACCCATGCCCTTGTCACCCCCATAGCCTCACACAGAACCCCAGAGTCAGCATGCCCTTCACAGAGCAGAAGTCTAGGGCCTGCTGGTGAACCCTATTCCTCAGCATGAGGATGGGGAGTGATCCAAGCTTCTGGGGTCATGCAGGTATGAGAGGAAAGTATACCAGGAGCATTCTCCACTCAACCATGGAGCTGTGGAAAGTGCTGGAACGACAGCAGCTCACACACCGACTTCCAGTTATGGATACGAAAGCCTTTAACATTTTCAGTAACTCTTTAGAGTAGATACCGTTATCAAAATCTCCATCCAAGAGATAGCAAAGCAAAACTGTGCACAGAGACGTCAGGTAACTCCGAGAACACACAACCAGCAAACGAAGAACCGGGATGCAAACCCGGGAGCCTGGCTCAAGCCCAGCCCTGAACCACGGGGCAGCCGGCCACTGGGAGGGGAGGCAGAGCCAGGAAATAGAAGAGCTCAAATCCCTGGCCAAGGAAGACAGCCGAAGTGCTTTCCCAACCGTACAGACCTTCCGTAAGACGTGAGGTCCTGCGGGGAGTTCTGCACTCAGAGTTATGGCGCAAGCTCAAGGATTTAATGTAGAATGAAAACCTGAGCCCCTTGTGTAGCAAGGAATGAAAAATCCTCCAAAAAGAAGCCTGGGTCTGTCCTCAGTGATCTGTCTCTCTTGGCTGGTAATGATTCCTATTTGCTATGCCATGTCACTGTAAGTGAAGAATATTTTAAATTATTAGCTTGCATTTTACTTGATGGTTAGCAGCCACTTTCAAATGCAAATGGTAGAGTATTGTTGCCTTCTGAATGATTTCCTAGCTCCCACAGAGGGATGCATTTGGCTCCTGGTAGAACCATGGAAACCCTGCTTCCGAGTAACTGCTGCTTTCTTTCTACTTCTCAGCACACATTACACCCATCAGCTTTCCCACCACGGGGATAAAATAGCCTGCGATTTCCAATAGAAGTTTACTTATTTGGCTCCTGGTTCCCAAGATTCCAGCTCATGGCTGGCTGGCTCCAAGGCAGGCACATCAGGGCGCAGGGCGGTTCATGGAGACCTGGAAGGTGATCACAGAGGAAGGGTGACAGGGACCACAGTCCCCGAGGGCATGCCCCCTGAGCACCCAGGCACTCCCAGAAGGGTGCTTTACTAATCCCCTCAGGGACACCCAAGCCAATCAAGTTGGCAGTTTCTGTTACACACACACATACACACACACACATGCACATAGTTGCACACACATGTGCACATGCACACACATGTATGTATGTGCGTGCACAGTCATCCAACCCCCAGTGTTTCCCTTCAGCTTGCAGGTGAGTACCGGTTAAGAACTGTGGCTGCTCTTTTTTCCTTTCCTTCTGGTCACAGTTGCTTTTCAGCTTGCATAGTTGGTTGACACTGGGAGGCCACATGAATCACAAAGGGCCTGGTGGGGGAAGCTCAGGGAGGTCTTTGTGTTTCTTAGAGCACTTTGCCGTCCTTGATGTGTGAAGCACATCCTGACTTGAGGGTAAGAGTGTCCTCTGGGGTCTTGGACCCCATTGAGCCATGGAAGTGCTGCGCACACTTCCCTTCCAAGTCGGCTACCCCTTCTTGCGCATGGGCCTGTGTAGCGACATGTTTCTGTTGTCAAGATAAGAGATGCTGGTGCTCTTAGCTGTAGTACTGAGCCTGGCCCGACTGTTATGCTCTGCGTCTAGGTGTCCCCCCAAAACCTCATGCAGTCATAGGGCTGATTTCTAGAGTTTATGACTGACCCATGATCCAACACTGGGATTATGGGTGTGAGTGCTACACACGCCCTGTGGCAGAGAGCCTGGATGCAATACAAGGAAGGGGGCGAGGCTTCTCTGCTGCCGCCGCCGCCACCGCTGCTGCCGCCGCCGCCGCCCCTTCCTTTCCGCTCTTGCTGTTTTTACTGTTTTCTGCTGCCATGAACCGCTGCCCTCTGCCATGTGCCACTCTGCCTTGGAGCCACCTGGATATGGACTGAAACCTCCACCCACTGTGAGCTAAATAAACCTTTCCTGCCTTAATTTTGGGTGTTGTGTATTTTGTCCCAGCCATTACAGAAAAGTAAGCAAGACACTAATCATGATTTCTACCTGCATTACACTCTGAAAAATATCTTCCCATCAGTACAGGGAGTTCGTGTCTCTGGGTCAGTCGAAGGTCTTTCACTGGGCCAACAGACAGTCCATATTTATTGTTTTATTTTTCTCTGTACATAATTATGCCTAGCCCTCACTAGTAGCTGTGGATTGAACCTAGGACCTTTACGCTGGGTTGCATTCCCAGCCACTGACCCTGCTTCAAGATGGGGTCTTATTAAGTTGCCCAGGCTGGGCTCTAACTTACAATCCTCCTGCCTCAGCCTCCCACTATGCTGGGATTACAGGAATGCACCACCATGTCCAGCGATCATAATTATCTTTTAATCATACAGGCTGTCCATAAAGACCATCTCTCTCCTCATCTGTAAAAACCCAGAAATATTAACAGTAAAATGCAAGAAGTCCCTTCTTAGTCCCTCCCCCAGCCCTGACCCGCCAGCACCTTCACACAAGGACTTTTTTCCACAGTCTGAATGTTGTTATGGTGAGAGTTGTCAGATTCAGAATGGAATCACTTGAGTCAAGCCGACAACGTACAGCTGGGGAGAGACACAAGGGAGGACGCTCAACCATAATTTGCTTGAGAACAGGAGTAATTACAAGGAAGTTTTCCAAACCACAGCTCACTACACGAGTCACCCAAAGGACAGCCAGTAGCTCCAGGAGCACCATTTCTGCAAAAACACTTGTCTGACTCAGTCTCAAAAAACCCAAGCCAACAAAGTGGCCTAGTATGACTTTAAGATGACAAGCTTTCCCTCGCAGCTGTCAGCAACAGTCGCTCATCAGAGTTTACCAGCCCCCAAAGGCAATGCCAACCCTGAGCAACTCACTTGCGAAATATTAACGTAACTTCCCCTTATTTCTCAATAAGGCCCCCGCCATTTCCTCTGCTCTTTGGACACAGCAGAGGTCACCTGGGTCTGTAGATGTGTTCCAAATTGCAGTTCTACTCTTTGTATATCCTCAAATAACTCCCTGGCTTAGAGACCGGTCTATCATTTCTTGTTGCAACTATTCTTCATCTCCTTTGAATGTTCTTTCAAATCTTGTTATGGCTTTTTTTGTTTTTACTTTTGAGACATGTATTTTAGGTTGGTCTTAAATTCACTATGTACCCCAGGCTGCCCTTGAACTCACGGCAGTCCCCCTGCCTCAGCTTCCAGGGTGTTGGGATTGCAAGTGTGTGCCACCCCACCTGGATGTTACGAATTTTTACCCATAAATATATTGTGTTTCTATTTCTCCTTCTCTTTTGTCCCTGCATAGAATATGTGGAGTTCTATTTCTTTATCGCTTAATTTATTTACCCAATCATACAGTACCTCTTCATGCCCAGTGTCATGGATTGACCACCTTTGTTTAAGCAGTTGTGTGGTTCCCCACAATCATGAATGTCCTGGAGATGGACATTTCATGAGTCCCCTGTAAAGGGACATTTTGGGTTTCTCCTTGAATATCACAGCAGTAAACACACTTACACAGGCGTCTGGAGCATGTGTGTAAACATTTCTCTATGAGAGATACTAGCAAGTGGATTGCCTGTCCTTCCAAGTGATTGCATCAATTTGCATTGTCACCCGCAGTTCTTGGAAGTTCTTATCTCCAAGCTCCTTCACTAATACTGTGTGTCAAGTTTTAAATTTTTTAGCCAATCTAATGAGTAAAATATGGTTCATAGTAGCTTAATGTTTTATTTCCTTCATTAGTGAAATGAACGTTCTTCAAGTTTATTGGTCATTTGAATTTCCTTTTCTATAAATCGACCTTTTTTATCATTTGCTGAGTGTTCTATTGGGTCATTTTTCTTTTTCTTATTGATTTGTTAGAGTTCTTTATATATTCTGGATGCTAATCCTTTATCTGTGATATAAATTGCAAATATTTTCTCCCAGGCTATGGCTTGTTTTCAGCTTGTTTATGGTGTCCGTTGTCACTTAGAAACTGCATTCCAGAACGTCGGCCATCAATCCAGCACCGCCTCTGTGCTGCTTGCTCTGGGTCCGTCTTTCTGCAGCTGTGACACTGCAAAGCACAGGTCCTTCTTCACATGGACAGAGAAAATTTATCTGGTCGTCACTGTAAGACAACTGGTTCCTGCTGGGCTCGCAGATTTAGTTCAGGGTGATGAGGAGGGCTGGAGACAAAAATGCTGTGGGGAGAGAAACATGATGGGTAGGTTTTCTTTTTTAACCTTCTGTGTCAGTTAAACTAGACATGCAGCTTCCATTCTGGGCCTTTTCCTCATCCAGCCTCTCCTTTTCATGTGTATTGTGAACTGTCTCCTACATGTAGCCAAGACTCTAGTTAGATCAAACTCTTACCAAACGGAAACATATTCTTTCTATTTCCATCCCTTTTAATAGGATTCTTGGCTTTCAAAAGAAACATGATGACACTTATTCTGGGCCAGGCTCTGTGCTAAGTTATTTGTACTCACGTTACCAGTAAGAGTCAACCTTGCTATGTGGCAAGAACTCAGAACTTCAAAATCCCACACCTGCAACTGCCAGGGTCTGTTTTTCCCTCAAGAAGGCAACCAATCCAGGGCAAGTTGGCTGTGACCTGGCAACATTCCGATTGCTTGATTGAATGATTGATTGATTTTCCTTCCAGGAGCCACAGCTGGAGCATTTTGCATCTGGCACATTGCTGTTTATGATTGTTGTTTCAATAAAGAAGAAAAGATAGCAAAGCACTCACTGGCTTTAACAGTTTGTGACTCACATGGCAAGTCATGTGTATTTCATTGACCAAGTAAATCACATGGTAAAGGCTGACATCAAGGGTTGGGGGCACAAGTGACCAAAGTTCAAGTTCAAGGTCCAAGATCTTGCACAATGCCTGAAATTCCAGAGAGAGAGAGAGAGAGAGAGAGAGAGAGAGAGAGAGAGAGAGAGAGAGAAACAGAGACAGACAGGGACAGAGAGAGAAATAGAGACAACAGAGAGACAGAGAGACAGACAGGGACAGGGACAGTGACAGAGACAGACAGGAGAGAGAGGAGCTGGCTCATCTTTGATTCATAGATCTATGAATCAAAAATGACTCGCCACCCACCCAATCTCTGGTGATGAGACAGGACAGATGATCACAGTTAAATCTTTCCATTCTGAAGGGCCAAAACGGAGACTCATGGCAGTCACAGCTCTAGGAATTCTAGAATCATGCTGGGCCCACAGTTCAGGGGATCCCTTCCTTGGGCATGGGGACTGTCCTTGACTAGGGCCTGTTCCTTCTCCCAGGAGGAAGGTCCAGAGAAGCATTTTCCAGAGCTGTTGCGGGGAGGGGTCCTTTATTTTCTAAGGCTGAGTCACACAAATATCCACTTTTATGGTGAAAACTACTGGCAGTTCATGTGGCCACACCTATCCACCTTCCACACTTTAAAGTATACCTAGTTTGGAAGCCGAGCAGATTTCTCAGCATTGTTTTCTATCCTTGAAAGACAGGAATCCCAAGGACAGTACTGAGTCTTAGGCAATTACACTGTCTTTTAGGCAAGGTTGGTTGTTCTTGAGAGCAGGACGTGAGGGCCTAGGAGTGCAGCCTGCACATCATCTCATTGAGTCTACGCATCTTTCTGAGGAAATGCTTTCATGGTCCTTTTCCATTTTCTTTTTCAACAGATAAGGAAACCAAAACTCAGAGAAGCATTCTGTCCCAAGTCACACAGCTGGTGTCATTTTAAAGTGAAAGTCAAGTTTAATTGCTTATTCAACCAGAAAAAATTAGACTTGTGTCATAAGCTACAGATGGGCTGGGGGCTGGGTCCTCTGAATTCCTCTGCTTAGTTTTGATTTTTATTCTCTCATGCAGTAATATTTCCATCACAGACCCTTTAACAGCTGCTTCTCCTTCAGGTTCTCCCATCTCTTCGAATCTATTACCTGGGAGGTGTTCAGATTGGCGTAGCACAGGCCTTAGGATATTGGCTAGCCAATGATTATCTCACCCAGCATCAGACACTCTCTCCTGGTCCAATAGCTCAGCCTGAGATATAAAAGATGGCTCCTGAGGCAGTTGGATGCCATGGGGGAATGGTTTTCATGTAACACTTCCTGGAATCACCAAGCTCTGGCTACATGTGGTAGTAACATAGCTAAGGGAACTCTTATAACACATGCTGAGTACGCTTAACCTTCACAACAACCACATCATGTAGATACCATCATTACCCCATTTTGTGGACTGGTAAATTGAGGCTCAGAGACTAAAGAACTAGCCCATGGTTTCACATGGCAAGCCTCACAGCTGAATGAAAGTGCTTACTACTATACCAGCAGGTCCAGTGGTGTCTCTTCCTAGAAGCCTTCTCTGATTCCTTGGTCTACCCTAAGCCTCCTCCTGCTCTTAGGAGCTGGGCCCCTTTGGCCTGGTGCTCTGACTCAGGACTGGCAGGGCTTCGGCTCTGCATGCTCCGGTATGTACTCATTCATTCACAGCATCTTTATCAAGCGCCAAGCTCTGTATACACCAATAGAGTCCCTGCTTCCACGCGGTTTATTGTCCAGAGGGGAAGACAGACATTAAGCAGATAATGACACCAATAATTATTTAATTGCAATTGTTATAAATGTTATGAAGAAGTCCAGGGGGGCTATGAGCATTTCCAACTGGAGACCCGACTCTGGAGGCTGCAGATGACGCTTTAGGGAAGCCCATATTTAAGCTGAGTTCCAGCAGGACAGGTGGAAATTCGGAGGGGAGTGGGCGGGAAAGGGAGAGCTTGCATGGTGGTGGGAACAGCAAAGGGAGGGTCTGGAGACTCCAAGACCTTGCCTGGGCCAGGAAGGCAGGCAGAAGGAGGCCAGCAGGCTGGCGCTGCTGTCTGCATGTGTCTCTGCACCCACGCTGCCAGCCGCGCAGGCCTGCTTGCCAGGGCCAGAGCAAAGGCTTGTGGGCGTTTGTGCCGAGCCAGCAGCTGGGAGCGGCTGCTACCCTCTGGCCATACCCGTGCTCCTGGGTCAGGAGGAGGGAGGCAGCAGAGGCCGCACACGGTACACTTTTTATATATGTGCAGCCATAATATTTAAGTGTCTTGGCTGTAAGCCTGCGACTAGGTCCCCCGACGGCTAAGCCTTGCTCTGCACGCTCTAACAGCTGTCTGTAAAACCCGTTTATGGAGCCTCCATAAATTTCCCAGCTGCTGCAAACCACAGGACTGGGGACAAAGAGTCGGAGGGAGGGAGGCTGGGAGAACAGCGGCCTCAGCATCTCTGCCGGCTCGTCCTCTGGGCCCTGGCTTGCCCCCTGCCCACCTGGGGCTGCCTTACCCTAAATTCTTTTATTGAAACTGATCTTAACTCAGACCCCATGGGGCCCCGGCTGGGCAATCCAGCTCAGCACGGATGCAGGCACTTTCAAGATTGCAGCAAAAGGTACAGTAAATCAGAATTAAGTGTCATGATAGTGATTTGAACTGACACTGTTTTCACCTTGTCCATTTACTGGGAAATATATAACAGGAATAGATTGAGCCTGTCATATTGTACCTGAAAAATACAGCTGTTAGGGTAGGAAAGGCAGCTGGCACCGAGGCGGGGTCCCAGTGGACAGCGAGGTGGGTGGTTGGTGGGGGGAAGCCTCATTGTCAGCGTTCTGTTGAACTGAAAGCTTGTGGTGACAACTCAGGCCAGGCTGTGCCTTTCTCAGGGTCCTTTCAAGGCAGAGTCAACTGACCAGTGTCCCACAGCTGCCAGCCCTGCAGCCCTAGGGTCCCACCAGCCTGGCTGACAGAACCTGTCAGAAAAGTCTGTTACTAAAGTACAATATAGCTGCAGAAAAGCACATAAATTATAAATTAATCTTACCCACACCTGTGTCCTTTACACACGCATGGAGAGAACACCCGAGCCCCTTGAAGGCACCTGTGCTCTCCCCCAAGGGGGGACCACTCCTCTGATGGCTGGAACTCTGGAGTAATTTCGTACATGGCATTTTTAATGAGGTCATTTTGAAATTCCCACCTGTTTTATGAAAGACATTTTGGAATTCCCACCTGTTCTTTGGGCCTCCAAGAAAAATTGGATCTTTGAAACAAAATTCCTGGGTTCCATGCCAGGCACCAAAAAATCAAACAAAAAATAAAAATTGAATAAATAAAGTGAAAGTTGTAAGGCACACGAGCAACAGATGCCCCAGTCTCGCCTTGTCAAGGATCCCGAGCCCCTTCCCCAGGTTATATGGGTAGGGAACCCCTGGATCGGGGTGCGGGGTGGCAGGGGTGGGTCAGGAGTCAGAAAGGGGGGAGCCGAATTGAGGTGAGGATGGCAAGAGAGAAGAGTGTGGGGAGGGGTTCAGGGATGGAATTAACATCAGGACTGGGGCGAGGCTGGGACAGACCCCAAGGGCAGAGTGGGGGCCAAGGATGAATGGAGGGCCTGGTGCACAGTAAGTTCGGAGACAGGTGGAGTCGGGATCCCAAGGGGGTCATGGAAGTGAGGAGCGGAGTGATCCCTGCTAAGGGTGCACATGAGGTCCTGGGCCGACCCACTTGTCAGAACCTGTGGAGGGAGGAGCTTCTACAGTCAGTGCTGAGCACGGGCCAAGGGGTCGCCGCAGCGCCCTCACCCGGTGACCTCTGTATCACTCCTCTTCCTGTGCTGCGCTGGAGATTGGCTTCCTCTCTCGGGCCTCCCTTGTCCTACTGGGACCCTAACTCCGTACCGAACCCCTCTGCCTGGCAGGATTCCATCCCCTGATGCAGAGGGACGCAGTCGGGAGGGATCACCCGGTTGGGAGCAGAGAGCTGTCCTATCTCCCCCGAAGCCCGCCCGCCTCTTCTTTCCTGCGGACAACCCCGCCGCCTCCGGTCCTTGCTGTCGGGCTCTGCTCACTGTCCCAGCCCACCCTCTGCTGGGGGTCCGCCGCTCTGTGCTGCGCAGGCCGCCCTCTCTCTGCCCTGGCTGCAGCCTGCAGTGCTTTGATCTTCAGCCCTGTTCCTGAGACCACCTCAGGGAGACATGTCCGCAGGACACTCTCCTTGGGCACCTACATCTCCCAAGGCACCGTTGGCTCTAGGAGGGCAGGGACCATGGCAGGCTTGTGAGGTCCCAGCACCTGGACCCTGGCACAAAGCCACCACTGGGCAAGTTCACGTTCAGTGGTTGAGTGGCTGACAGGTAAGGAAATCTAGGCCTGAATCCTGAGGGCTCTTAGAACAACTGCTGTAGACCTCACATGTAAAATGAGATCACGAGTTCTAGCCCAGCCTGAGCAGCTTAGTGACTCAGGGAGACTGGCTGAAAAACAACAAACGCATGTCTAAAGAGCTGGGGATGCAGCTCAGTGTGAAGGCCCTGGGTTCAATACCCAGGTACCCTTCCCCAGATAATTGAATAAAAAGGAAGGATGCTGCCTTACTCTGTGGCTCTGTAAAGACAGAGTGTAAGGATGGGCATCTGGGTGTGGCACTGTGCCTGGCACACTCGGGCACTCAGTAAGTGCTGCTGGCTGTTTTTTGCATATTCTCTTCCCACTGCAACCACTACTGATGTTTCTGTTCTTCCACCTGCTGTCCCCCCCCCCCCCCCCCCCCCCCCCCCCAGGTCCTAGGAGCCTTGGGCAGGCCTTCGCTCTTGGCCTGCTTACGGCCTCAGGCTGCGTGCTTACTTCTCTATGAGCTCATAGGCGCTTCAAGGTCAGGACAAAGTGTTGTCAGACTCCCAAGCCCTGCAGGCCTCAAGCCTTGACTCCCCACAGGCTGCAAGGCAGGGCTCTTCCTCCTTCAGGAACCCTTTTGTGCCCTCTGCTGGCTCAGCCCCCCTCCCTATCCTGCTTGGCAGCCCATGGCCAGCCCCAGGGGAGCAGTAGAGGTACCCGGCAGATGCTGCAGGAGAGGCTGTGGTCCTGATGAAGAACCTTTATCGACTTCCTTCTGCCGGCGCAGCGGCATCATTCACAAGCCCAGAGACGGGAGCCCATTCGTCTGGGCGTAGACTGGGACGGGGCTGGGATTTCTCATCCAAGGGCAACATGGAGTTCACATGGGGAAGTATTAGTCTATAAGTTCCCTGTGAGTAGGGGGACTGCCAGGCATTCATCACGGCCCAGGCAAGGGCGGGTGAGCCCTTGGGCTGATCCCCGAGGGGCTCATCTTTCCTGGAAACTTCAGAGCCTCGAGGAGCCTGAAGTCAAGAATGGAAATCCCCCTTGAAGTGGTTCTGGCTGCTCTCTGTCACCCGCTGAAGCCTCTTTGCCAGGGCTGGTGCTCTTTGGGAGAACTCTGGCACATGACTCACCCTGCATCTCAGGTTCTGTTTGTAAAGTGCCATGGGAGGTACATGTCGGGTCGCCCGACAGGGGACTGCGAGGCCAGAATGACACTGTGTGTGTTCGCTGCCCGGCTCGATGCCTGGCGTTCAGTAGGTACTCTGCAAGTACTGGCCCAGCTCCTGCGCCTCTCCTTTCCTTTTCTTCCCCTGAACTCCCCACCCTGGATGGCAGGGTCTGGTTTATCACTCATCTCCCCGATGCCTGCGTGAAGGTGGATGCCTGATCAATGAATGCACGCATGTGTGCATGCCAGAAAGAAAGAAAGAAACTTTTTCTTGTGGAACACCAGTTGCAGGCTTTATTGTTTGGGCCAAAAAATATGGGAGGGGGTTGCTACACAGTCCTGGACACCCAGCAGAGCGTCTTCCCACTCTTCCTGTCCCTCTTCATCTCTGCACTCTGGTACTGGCGTAACAGCCAGGGGCCACAAGAGCTGGCAGAGTAGACTGAGTTGTTGCTCCTGTGAGCTAGAGGCATCCATGATCCCCAGTTCCCTTAGGTGAAAGGTCAAGTCCCTGTCTTGGCGTGACTCAGTTGGGCACCCTCTGCCCCTCAGCCTCCTCACTTCTCAGCTCCTTGTTCCCTCCTCCAGCCATCTTGGGTTTCTCTCCAGCCTCAAGCTCGTGTGTCTTCCTCACCTCAGTCTCCAGTGATCTGACCTGGAGTGCACCTCTGGGGCTGAGCCCACAATGAACTTTCTTTTCCTCAGGGTCCTGGCTTCTGAACATATTGTAGGGGTCTCTCTGTTACCTGCCCCTCTATTCCTGGGCCACCATAGATGTCACTCAAAGGCTCCGTAAGGACAGGACAACCATGGCAATGTCTTTGGGGTCTCCTTCCTGGCTCTGAAGACTTCCTGAATGCAGCTGCCGGGCTCCGGGCTCAGGCTGTTGTCCAGAGCTGGCATCAGGGACGATTTGGGAACGGCAGGCACCAGTGGGCCCAGCTCTGCAGGCCCTCTGCTGGCAGCCACAGCCCTCTCCACCCGGGCCCTGCTGGCCTGGCTGCCTGGGCCTAGCCCAGCTTTGTTCGCTTTACCTTGCTTAGGGTCACTACCCTCTGCACCCCCTGCTCCACAAGGTCCTCTCTCACCAGCCAGGGAGCAGGATACTCAGGGGCTCTCAGGGCTGTCCAGCTGCCTGGTCACCTTGGTCTCTTTAGCATTCAGGCGCCAAAGAAGGCCTGTGTGGCGGGAGTCAGGATGCAGATCCAGGTGTGTTTCACAGCCCTGCCCAGACTGCTAATGACCTCTGTGACACTGTGGCTCCCAACAGAGGCCCTAGAAGAGTCATCAGTGAGGGGTGCCAGCCACCCTCACCTCTTCCCAGATCATCTGTCCTGGGAGGAAGGTTTGGGGTTTTGTGGCCCAGGGACCATGAAGTGGCCACCAAGGCCCACTCATGCTGGGCTCAGCAAGGGCAATGAAGGCCTGGGTCAGGCAACAGAGAGTGTGTGTGTCCATCTGTGTGTGTGTGGGGGGGGTGCTCGTATCTGACACCTGAATGTGTCTGTTGGGGTGTGTGCCTGTGACAGCAGAT
>PVKN010001517.1:0-51153 GCA_004027915.1 Capromys pilorides
TCTCAAGGATGAGAGCCCACTGCAGTTGCAGCTGAGGAAGAGGCCACCTCCCAGTGTGCCCAAGGAGACCCAGGTTCTCCCACTGTCCTGTCCTCACTTCCAGTCCCCTCCTCAGGGTGGATGCACAGCAGGACCAGGCAGATCCCCCGACCTGGAGCGGGGCAGCAGGAATCAAGAGAGGCAGCTGGCCCAGAGCTGGGGCATCGGCAGGGCCGGCCTGGGGCAGGCAGAAAGGCCGCATTTTGTTGAACACAGCAGGAAATCACTGAGGTGGGATCCTAATTCAGTAGCCTTGCTCCCCCCCTCCCCCCAGGGAAACAGAGGGATCCCATGGCCTTGGGCTGAGGTCCGGGCCCCAGAGCCTCCTGACACTTGCATCTGCTCCTAAGCTCAGACTGCCCCGAGCTGGGCAGCAGCAGTCTCCAGAGACCTGGGACACAGGGCGGAGTCCTGCGCAAGGACTACTAGGGCTGCATGCCCTCACAGGACCCCTCCCTGTGGCACGCCTGGGGCAGGGGCTCTAGAAAGGCCCAGGGATTGCACATCTGACTGAAAGCCCAAGGGTGGCGGGTGGGTTTAAGCAAGTTCAGCAGACTTGAAAGGGGTGTAGAAACAAACTGATGGGTGACTGTGCCACGCCCCATTTTCCGAGGAAGAGAAATGGTGTCATTTTAAAAGAATTCAGAAAGTAAGATGCGTCTGAAATAAGTGGTGCGGTAAAATGTGAGCTTTTTCCTAACCCAGGCTGGGGAAATTTTGCGTGATCTTAAGCAACTTGGCAAGACCTATTCCAAAGTGCTTGGGACTTTTTTCCAACATTTTTGCTATTCAATTTTTTTCTAACTTTATTGTTCAAAATTAAGAATGGAAATTGTTTCCTTTGTCTAAGTTAAAAGGGAAAAAGAACTATAGCAGTGGAACTGAACGAATTAGCACTTAAAATACCACTCCTGTGCCAGAGTGTAAAGCCATTCCTTGGCCTCCCGGCCTTGCTGCGCCCGCCCTCCATACCAGGCTGGCCCTACCCACAGGGCTCCACTGGCCCCACCCCCAAGGCCCTGCTGTTCCTGCCCACGCCACATTGACCCTGACCCCTACTCTTCCTGCTGCACTGCTCCTCCCTCATGGCCCCTGGCCCTGCTCCGCCTCCCCTCCAGCTGTGCTGGCCCCTCCTGCCCTGCCAGGCTGGCCCTTGCTCTCCCACTCAGAGGCCAGCATTTCTGCACCACCTGCAGCCCATGTGCACTGCAATCAGCAGCATCCACTACCCATCAGGAGCGGCCTGAAATGTTTTCCTTTCTTTCTTTCTTTTTTTTTTTTTTGGCTAGTTCAAACGCCTTAAGGGCGGGTCTAGTGCAGCTTGTGGAGCTGGAGATCAAACCGCGGCCCAGCATGCCTGACTGCGTTTGCCTGAGCGGCACTTTAAACATCTGAGCTACTCGGCAACCCCTACCCACTGAAATATTTTTCATTACAACTGAAAGTCATTTTATTGTTAATTTAAAGCTAACTATTTATGCTTACTAAAAGCCACATTATTACAAATGCCTCAGCAAACAAAAACAACTTTCTTTCCAAAGGTCTATGTTTGGGCTGAGGTGTCACTGTGGAAGCACAAGACCCTGGGCTCCATCTTAGTGCATGTGCATGTGAATGTTCACACGCACTCCTGTGTGCACATACGTACACACAGCCCTGTGTACACACTCATAACCATACCTATGTTAATGCTCATACACACACCTCCCTTACGCAGCCTACACACACATAGCCACCTCTTCAGACAGACCACACACACACTGTCTCACACACACACACACACACACACACACAATATTTTATAGAAACAAATGAAGAGGGCAAAGTTGCCACACTGTTAATATGATTAAATTCTAATTTTTATATGATTTTATTGTACAATTTAGATGAGTTTTGCTGAGCCGCTGTAACTAATATTTTTTTCTTTTTTTCACTGCAACTAATATTTGTGAGATTTTGTTTTCTAAGAAACGAGCATTTTACTCTTCTTGCTTCTTCTGCCATCAGTGAGGATGTGACATATTTTAAAGATGATGAGGTTATCCTCACAAGATTTTTAGGAACACAAGGAGACAAGATCATAAATATTTACAATCCTGAAAGTGTGCTCAATAATGCCGCGACATCAAAGCCATGAAGAATTAAAATCAAAATCTAATCAGAGAATACCCACCCTTCCCTGGAACCATGGCGCCGAGGCACTGAGCGGAGCCGAGTCTCCTCACCCTGGGGTGCTCTCCCTGGGTTCTCAGCCCGGGGCTTCGAGGGGTGTGATGCATTTACCAAATCTCAGGAAGAAACGCAGCCTATCTGGGGTGGAAAGTACCGGGACCCGGAGACACAACGACACACATCTCATTGCCGGTGTGCCCTGACCCGGATCACCTTGGCAACAGCCCAGGCAAATTCCCAGAAAGAATCGCGAGGGGAGGAGGCCAGTGAACCTGTGGGCTCCGCGGCGGCGAAAGCCCACGCTGCGCTACAGAGGCAAGAGTTCCGCTGGGACCAGGATCTCCAGAGGAGGCTGTGCTGCGTGAGGGACAGCGCCTTTGGGCGCCCCCTGGCCTCGCAGTGCTGTATAACCTGGATTAGCACCACCAGCTACGGGGTTGCCCTCGGCCCAGCATCCTGCGTGCAAGGCACAGGCAGGGTCATGCGGAGGAGGCCCCGTGGCTCAGGACACCACCCAGGACCTTTGAAGCCAACGCCATGGCTCTCAGTGCTGGCTAACTGCCTCCTTTATTTCCTCCCTCTCTGCTTCCTTCCCTCCTTCCCTTCCCCTCCTCTCCTCTCCCCTTCTCTCTCTGTCTCTCCGTCCCTGCCCCTTTCTCTTTCTCTGTGTGTCTCTGTCTCTCTGCCTTTGACTCCTCCCTCCCCATCTTCTCCTTTCTTTTGCAGGAAATCAAGTCCAGAAACTTGCAGAGCTTGGTTCCTGTTTCCCGTTTCAGAAGAAGCTGCCTCTTCTAGACGTTGTTCAACTCCCTCACCACATAATCGCTTCTCCTCTGAAAATGGAACCCATCGACACAGCTTGCTACCTCTGTAGATGTGATTTTATAAGTCCCTGTCATTACAGCCATAACTTCGCTTGTGTTGGCTTCAGGGTTCCAGGAGGCTCTTGCAGGAGACAGACAGGTTGCAGCTTTTTCCAGAGGGGCTGCACCTTTTCCTAGGCAGCATCAGACCCAGTCTGAGACAGTCTTAGGCTCTGACAGCAGGGCCACTTAGCTCTCACCATTTGGCGTCCACAAAGCCTAAACCATTTCGTCTCTTATGGTGTCATCTTTTGCTCACGTCAGTCAGTCCACAAATCACAAGCTCCTTCCGAATCTGCCTCCCAGAGATGCAGTGACGCCAAGCCTGTGCTTCAGCCTCAGATGAGGACCTCAGACCTCAGTGTCGGTGGCTTCCCCTGAGCACAGACAGCAAATGCCCCGGCCTTGTCGTTACTGGGTCTGGAGCTCTTTGGCACCACCACTGCAGGTCATGCCGTGGCTGCAGGTCACGCCGTGCACAAGCTGTCCGCTTCAGCATCGTAGCTGCAGATGCACAGCACCAAGCACACCACTTCCTGGGTCGGCTGCAGCTTACTGGAAGGCAGAGCCCTGCCACCCAGGGCTGGCTGACCAGTGACTTAGTCAGGGTAAGGTTAGGTGGCTGTGCTAGGGGCCAACGGTTCTTCAGAAAGCGTTTTCACTGAACAGCATAATTACAGTGTGGACGCGGAATTTTCCTTTTGCATCTTTAAGAGGCTATTTCATTATCAGGAAAAAATAATGTCATAATGGATCCCCAGCGGGTACCGCTAATTTCAGACCTTTACTCTGTGCGTTGAGGGCATTTTTGTCTTATTAAAAATTCTCCAAACAACATGGTGATTATGCTAAAAATCATCTCTATGAGAGTATTGTGAAAAACAGTACAAATCAGGTTTAATATGGGCCATTCTAATATTAAATATGACATTTGCAATGTTGATAATTTGAATTAATCCATGCACTCTACACCATGTTATATGTTATAATCTTGTGGAGAAGCATAAATTAAAATATATATTTTAAAAGCTACAAATAGTGTCACTGGCTGGCCTCAGAAGGGGGGCTGTGTTTAGAAGGCTCAGCTCTGCGCTGTGCATGGGGAACACAAGTGGGCTCTCACACCAGCTGGGGGAGACCTCCGCTCCCCGGTGCAGGCCGGGTGTCCTGTGCAGCTGGATGGCGGCTGGATGGCGGGACTTGGCCCGCCATCATGGACCTGTGTCCGGCTACCTTGTTGACCGCCATGAAACCAGGTGTGAGCCAGGAGTGAGCCAAAGCACAGCTTGAAGAGGCTGCGCCGTCCCGGCGCCCACTTGGACCGCGAATCACGAGTGCGCTGCAGGATGTTCCCGAAGGCTTTTGTTTGCACACAGAAGTTGTAGAACCTGTGAGAGGGGGCTACTCAAGTTGGTTTTCTCAGACACCAGTTCTCTAGGAGAAAGCCGAATGACACATCAATTGCCCTGCTGAATTATGATTCTTCTAGAAAGATATTAAAGAGGGTATGGAAATAGAAATTTGAGTTTTAAAGAAGAATGAGTAAAATAAATCAGGAAATCAGCCTGCGCTCTCAAACGCTCCCGACACTCTTTCAAAGTTCTTTGCAAAGAGGCCCCCTCTTCTTCTGCTACAACTAGAAGTGCTCTGGGTACCCCAGAAACCTGTAATAAAGGTTATTTTGTGAATATAGTTAAAATGGGTGCTAATTTATTTAATTGTTCATTTCTTTCTATTGGTACAGTTCAGTTATGCTATTATTCATTTTAGAAAGCAACATAGCTCTGAAATTTTAAACAATTGAGGACTTCTAAGTTCTCCTTTTAAGTATATTGACCAGACACTGATTTGCTCCACGGGAACTGTGATATCCTCCACAAGCCAGAAACAATAAGGTCAAGAGAAATATCTTTCTCATTCAAAAACCCAGGTAGGTAGTAGAGCATCGCAGGAAGAAGCGACCCCGGGCAGGCGCCCCAGGGGTGATCGCTGAGTCAGCAAACGGAAGTTGGACTGTGTCAGGTCCGGGGCCTCGAGGGGGAGGAGGACGGCAGAGGTGTGGACTGGTTCAGCGGGGCTGGAGGGCAGACTTGAGTCAGGAGAAGCGAGCGGCGGTCTGTAAGCCATGGACGCACACGTGCACAAGCCTGAGAAAGCCGCTGCGACTCCAAGGTGGCAATAATGCGTCTCCAGCTCACAGGTGCCTGCTGGTCGCTGCCGCCACTAGCTCCTCCTTGAAGTCGATGCCATGGCGAGCATCTTTAGAAGAAGGGGAGAAAGCCCTCTCTCTGACAATTGCTGGGAAAGACCCTAAGGCAGCAGGCTCAGTGACACACCCCGCTTGCCGCCTCCTGAGGGGCGTGGGGACCCCCAGCTGCGCCAGCAGAAGGCGCAGTTCTCGGGTTGTCTGTTGGGTGGAGCCCTAACTGTTCTGGAGCTCTGTTTCAGGTGCAAATTCGCTGAAAATTGCAAACATTCCTTAGTGGATTGAGATTAATGTTATGAAGAACTCTCTTTATCTGCCTCACTATGCCACTTCCCAAACCCCTTTGTCTGTGCAGATTTTCTTATGAGTCCTGGGATTGCTATTTGCATGGATATGAATTTTATCCTTCATATATAATTAAATTACACATCCTCACCTTGGATGCCCCGGTTCTGAAGGTCGCAGGTCCAGAGCGCTCACGTTGCACATGACCTTCGGCTGTGAGAAAGTCATGCAAGCCAAGAGATTCGCTCAACTGTGGTCCAATATATGCGGCAATGAAGAGCATAAAGCAAGTTACATACTTCAAAGTAAGCGCCTAAGAATAGTCCAGGTGTCATTTGCCATTAAAAAGGGATGGCCTTGCATATTGGGAGTGTTATTTTTAAAATAAAGGTGAAACGACCACCTAGAAGGGCTAAAGAGCCTGACATTTTTATGATAAATGAAATGCAACCGATGAAAACCTGCACATCTCCACATTTAGCTCTGGAGATGTGACAATCTTTCGTTTTTATTCATTGCTGTGTTCCTGCCAGGTAGGAGAAAGTACTTATTGATTGTTTAACTTTATTTATTCAAATCTTGTTGAAGGAATGGAAGAATGGATTGCCGCTAGAGTGCATGCGTGAGAGTTTATTTGATAAAAGAAGAGCTTTTCATCTGCTAGTTGATATCTAATTGGTGTTTTCCTAGTGGATTGGGGGAATACACACATCAACAGAAAGAAAGGAGAGAGAGAGAGAGAGGAAAAGAAAGCAGAGAGAGAAAAAGTGAGAGAGAAAGGGAAAGAGAAAAAGAGAAAGATAGAAAGCAAAAGAGAGAAAGAGAGAGAGAAAGAAAGTGACACAGAGAGACAGAGTGACAGAGAGAGAAGGGAAGGAGAGAGGGAGAGAGAGGGAGGGAGACAGGGAGAGAGAGAGAATAAGGCAGAGAGGGTCCCTGATGTGCCGCCTATTTAAATTCTTAGCAAAGGTGCTAATAACTACGTGGGACAATTCTATTTAGATGCCAACTGCTGGCAGTGCTACAGTTCCCCATAAAAGCATTTGCATATTAAAGCTACATGTATGATGATAGATATTAGAACATGCAGGCCTTAGCAAGGCCCCTCTCCTGCCTGTGAGGCCATGTGTTTGTGCTCCATGCCTAGTGGCTTTTCCTCAGAGTTGGCTGGGAGACCGAGTGAAGGTCCAGCTGGGTCCTTACCCACTTCACACAGCGCTGGGTGGGAGGGGGAGCCACTCCCTGACATTCCAGCCAGACCTGGAGTTTTTTTATTATCATTCTTAGCTTTTGGGGCACCGCTTTGCCCACCCCTGTAGGCGTTTTGTTTCCTGTGAAGTGACCCTTCCTGAGACGTGGTTCAGCTCAGCTCCTCTTCGAGGCCCCGTCTGATAAGCCACAAGCGTGCTTTCCAGGAACGTGAAGACCGTGTGGGAAAGTCTGCTAGCTCTGTGATCTCCGTTCTTTGGTGACAAGGTCGGTGACAAGGAAGAGTTAATTCTGTTCCATTAAGGTGCTTGGTCGGGGTTGGATGAGTTCGTGGATCTAGAAGATCGCAGTCACTTCCGGGCTGGAGGGCTCGCCTCAGAACAACTCGGAGGAGCAGGGTTGCAGGATGTTGCTTACTGGCTTCCTGTGCGTGCAGCAGACGCCAGAGGTAGGGAACTGAAACAGGGTGGTTTTATCTCGGCTTGCAGTCGGGGGACTCTCCCATTCCAGCCCACCTAGCCCTGTTGCCCTGGGCAGCTTCACGACCATGCTGGCAGAGGACAGCACTCAGCTGCTGGTTGGAAGAGCAGAGAGAGGAAAGGCCAGGGCACTGTACTGTCCCCCAAGGCCACGCTTTGACGGACCCCAAAGGTGCGGGTGGAAGACCAGGCTTTAGCACCCTGGCCCGGGACCCCTGCAGGTCTGAAAGATGTCAGTGGTGCCATGGAAGATGCTGACAGAGGAGGCAATGGAGATCGAGTGACCCTGAGGCAGCCTCCCACTGCGTCATAGTGACAGGTCCACCCTGAACAGGAGATTAGGGTCATAGTGACAGGTCCACCCTGGATGGGAGATTAGGGTCCAGGAGAAATGCAGACTGACAAGCATTAATTAAACTTTTTAACCAATTTCTAGGTAAATTCAGAAGTTGGCTGTGTTCTTTCACAGTGTCCTCGCAGGCTGCTTCCAAAGCCATCCAGTACAGAGGCAGCCAGTGGGCTGCCGCCTCCATCCCATGCCATCCCCTACCCCAGCGGCCTCAGTTCATCCAGAGTCGGGAAGAGATTCTGCCGCCCCGAGCAGCACTGTCATGCAGTGGACCTGGCTGTAAGTAAGCCTGGCCTGTTTGCAAGAGTGGATGCTTCCCGGATCCCAGCACACAGGCCACCTGGGCCAGGTCCGGCTTCCCGGGTCCCAGCGCGCAGGCCACCTGGAATCAGCCTGGTTTGCAAGCGGCACTCCTTGTCACTGCTAATGTCCTCTTCTCCAACAAAGCTGTGTTCCCCCTCGGCCAAGACTCTGGTTGATCACACAGTGGTCACACACCGGGCTGTGTGTTCTCTTCAGGGCTTCCCCTGGCCTGGGGTGCTGGCAGCCACAGAAAGGACTGTGCTTCTGGAAGCTTCTCCCGCAGCACCAGCTGGGCCTGCACAGGGCCATCCATACCCTGGGTACCACTTTCTTGGGAATGCGCTCTGTCACCTGCATCACCTCCCATCTCTTGAAGATGCAGCTAGAAGGTTCCTGCACCATAGAAACCAGGAGACTTCACCAGCTTCAGCTAAGCCCGCTTGACGGCCCGCTCTGCCTCAAAGCCAGGAGGTTAGGAAGCTGCGCTCTGTGTGCGTGAAGTTTATGGGCAGCGTGCTGGTTCTAATGGTCAGATATCAGCATTAGCCTGAGAAGCTATCATGTCTCATAAACCCAAATGAGGTAAGAAACAGTGGGACCTAAAGTGTGTGTGTGTGTTCTAGAGATGAAAAATGGCTGGGCATAAACTAGTATTTTAGGATGTAAATATCTCATGATACATTCAGTAATATGAAAGTCACAAAAAAGCATTTTTATGATGCCGTTCTTAGGGAAAGAATAACATAGCTTAGAGGTAAAATCTATTATATGCATAAATAGATCTAATTTATTTATCTACGTTTAATGTCTGTTCTGAGGATGTAACTCGCCCTCTCTCCATCAGGTGTCACCAGGCCCACAGGGCAACCCAGTTGGGACCCCTCCAAACAGTTCCAGGTGTGATTCTCTTCTTCAGAGCTGATAAACCTTTCCCAACCTTCCGCTTTGGTTTATGCCTTCACCAATGAGGATTCACCAACCGCAGGCCTGATATACACACAACATCCCATGCCCCTGCCTGACATCAGCCTAGGCTGCTCGATCCAAACCTCACTCCAGTTCTCACAGGAAGTGAAGAAAGCACAGTCTGATTGATTCCCAGTGTAGGGCTTTGGGAACTGCTCCTCATCTGTGTCCTGGAACTCTGATGGCCAAGTCTTCTCCTCCAGCCATGCTCCTGTGCCCTAATTTCCTGCCTCCTTACCTAACCTGGACCAGCCATATGCACCCAGGCCTTCAGTCTAAAGAGGATGAGAAACAACACTCCCAACTTATGCCACAGGACATCCTTAACCTATAAAGCCATCATCAGAATTGCTGCAATGCCAGACAGAAACTTATTCAATGCCACCATGAAAAACAAATTGCAAAATTCCAGACTCCTATGGTGGAGCATCACCCTGGGTCCAGTGGACCCATCACTTGGGCTTCTAGTGCAAGTCTGTAGTTTGCCATTATAGTAGCCAGCTGTGTGTCTCAGTACCTTTTCCTGAGGGATACAGGAAGCAACCTCTGTGTCTTCCCATTTGATATGATGAACTCCAATTTGTACACATGTGTGTCAAAGTGGAGAATTGAGTTTCCCGCCCCCCCTCCCCCACCTAGGATCAAACTCAGGACCTTGTGCTTGCCAGGCAGTTGTTTATGCCACTGAGCTATCTCTCCAGCCCAAAATTGAGGTTTTTACCCATATTTTACTCTGACTGGTTTGTGTTTGTTTACATAAGCAACACGGAGGGTTCAATAGACCCACACCACTCCAGGATTTCTAAATAAAAATTTTCTTTTGATTTTTCTAGTAGAAATAGCCAAATTCAGTACAATGGCACACGGAAGTCCAGATCTGTAAGTCTTGGAGGTCAAAAGTGACCAATAGATTATTCATGCCTAGGTGATATAGATGACCCAGGTCAAACACAGGCTTTTGTAACAGAGGAGTGGTTTGGGCAGGTGACAGTGGTGATGGTGGTCACAACAGTGGCACTGGCCACATGAGCCACAGTTCCGTGTGTGACAAGGAAATGGAGCAAGGGTTAACTGGTACAGACACGGGGCGTGCAGACCTTCTTGCGTCAGGTGATGAAGACAACAGCAATGTGAGTATTCACTGACTGGTTGAGATGTTGCAGAATGGCCGCACAATCAACCGGAGCAATCCAGTTAGAACCAGGTCCAAGCATGGAGTGTGTGGGTCTTGGCAGGAGAGAAACCCAGCTGGATGGAATGCCAGCTCTGCCAGTGCTAAATGAAACATTACAAGATGCCATGGAGTACACAGAGGCTGGCATGCATGTAACATGCTCCGCATGCAGCAGTGGCAATGTTCAAAGCATGCTAGGCCGTGACATCTCACTAGCTATACTGCAAGCACTTGAATGTCTGCCGTACTTTGCACAGACTTCTTATGGTGATTGCAGGCACATAAAAGACTTGCAGAAAAGCAATGGGTCAAGATACGGCCTACAAACAGGCCTTCACCGATGCCAAGACTTGCTTTCGACTCAGACATCAATCGCAGATCTCAGCTTGCAGGTCCTTCTTCCTGCAGCAGTGAACTCAGCGATGTCAGGGGCAAGGCCTACTGCCTCCATCGCCCACATTGATCAAAGCATGACCTTTGACACTTGCCTTGCCAGAGACCACGTGATGTCTCATTTGCCCTCAAAGCCCAAGCTGCCCAGGGATTGTACACAGGAATGGAGTGAAACGTTGCGATTTCGAAACAGAGAACTTCATAGTACAGTCTTTGGATTTTAGAAAGATATAATGTTGACTTCATACACTGCAAAGAAAAACAAACTGGCTGGCATTGCTGGTGTCAACTTGTCACCTAGGTCGAAGTGTCGATAGGGAAATTGCAACAAGATCGAAGCCTGTGATGGAGACGCCCCACAGCGCCATGAAGGTGGGGAGCGCGTGCTTGGCGGTCGCGCCAAACACCAAGCCTTGGCCAATGGCTGTGTTTTACTTGGTCCTAAACATGTGTGGCATAAATAGTTGGATAATTCACAAAGAAAATAACAAGTGCAAAAATAACAGAGAGAAATTTTCTGAGAGCTCATTGGAACTCATAAGAGATCATTTGCAGCAAAAGAAAACCTGAATGCTTCTGCCCAGGGAGATACTCAAAAACAACCGTGGAGCACACTGGTGAGCCAGCAGGTGAATGGGCAGGCACAGCTCGCAACACCTAGTAGGACAATAGGAAACCAGAAGGGTGTCGACTGCACCCTGCAAGAAAGATCAGGAAGCAGAACATGCACTAGCAGCGTGCGTGACACTGTGCGTGGACCACACAGCTGCCACGTGTGAGCACTGCCTGAGGCGTGATGGCAGAAACAGGGCTGATTTCTTTGGCAGAGTTTGGTAAATATTTTCATTGTAGCTCATATAAGAATTTATTCGTGATGTTCTCTTTTAGATTTCGCAGCCAAGTACAAGGCTGCTGTGCAAGTGTTGGTATCTATTGTAAAGGGACGACATATTAGAAATGTCGTAACTTACGTTTTTGAAGTTTCATGTTCCTATTAACTGTCCACTGTATAGCTTAATAGGAACCTGCGGGCAAAACAACAAGACCACCAGAGGCCAAGGGTGGCCTACGCAAAGGCCCGGAAAGCAAGGCTCACGACCCATCGGTATGAACCGTCCGTGTGTACGGAGGCTGCTGCTGTCATGCGTGGGCCACCTTAGCTGTGGTCATTAAAAATCTTGTTGTGTAAAATGCTACTGGCATTTCCACTGTAGCTCATAGGAGAAGTTGTCTGTGTTATTCTTTCGTATACTTTGTGTTCCAAAAACAATCGATGTTGAAAATTTTGATGCTTTTTCATAAACATTCAATAAATATTAAACTTTCAATACTTTATTTTGTTATACTTGTTCCTGCTAACTACTATTGCTTAATATATTCATAAAATCAAAATTAATAGTTCATTCATACAAATATTCTAAAGAATGAACATGAGTCTGACACGCCCTTGTTTCTGTACCTTTAAGACAAAATTAACATTACACTACTTTGTTTTATACATATTTATTTAAAATGTTATACAGAATTATGTTCATGTTGGATGTACAATGCTGTGTGCAAAGATACTGTCTCAGTTACTCTTCTCTCATTGCTGGGACAAATACCCGACACCCAAAATGAAGGAAGGAAAGGTCTATTTAGCTCACAGTTACTGGAGGTTTCAGTCCATACTCGGCTGGCTCCAAGGCAGAGCGGCACATGGCAGAGGTCAGCAGTTCATGCTGGTGGAACAGCATCAATGGCAGCAGAGAGGAAGTACATCGCTCTTAAGGTGCAGTCAGGCTCTCCGCCCCAGGCTGGGTGGAGCACTCACACCCATAATCCCAGCAGTACTAAGACCCATAATCCCAGTGGATCATGAGCTAATCTCAAACTCTAGAAGTCCCCGCCCTATGGCTGCATGAGGCTTTGGGGGACACCTATACTTAATCCATAACAGATACAGTTTGTGCTTAGACTTGGGTTCCCCTCCAAGATACCTTCATGATGTATATAAAAATATTTTCAAATTGAAACACTTGAAATCTTAACAATGCCCAGTCCCAAGCATTTTGGTTAAGGGACACTCAATGATATTGAACTTTCAGGAAACAGGAATCCCAAGGGAGGTGGGAAAGGAGCCTTTTGAGGCAGCCTGGGTGGCGTCAGCCTCTCCTGTGCTGTGCTGGGGTGGTGGGCAGTTCCGGGCAGGTGGCTGGGGCAGGCCGGCTCTACCCATGCGGGCACTGAGGGCCAGCCTCCTAGAGGGAGCGGTCTCCGCACAGAGACAGGTTCTGGCCGCACCAAGGACAGCCATGCAACAGGCTGGGAGGGCGTTCAGCTCCAAGCTCCTGTGTCTCAGTGCCTGGCACAGCCCTGGCACATAGCTGGCCAGGTAGGGTGATGGCCCTGGCATAGCACATGGACTGGAGCTCTGGTTCACCAGGAGAAGCACAAAGGAGAGGCATTTAGGGGGCAGAAAACTGTGCTGATGGAGTGTGGCTAGGATGACGCCTTTGCAGGAGCCATCACTTCGGGAAGCCAAAGCCTGAGGCCCGACCACGAAATCTCGGTGGCATTAATGCAGCTCTCGCTCATTTACGTGGCTGCCAAAGGCCTTAACAAGCAGTGCTTATAAGGCAAGGGGTGGGCTTTTACTGTACATGAGCAGAGCCATAACAGTTGAGTTTTCATTTTATAGTGACTCCAGGAAGCTCATCTGTTGAACAGCAGTATCATAAAGAGAGCGCATGGAGGCAGAGGGGAAAGGACCGCCAGCATCCCCATCCCACCCCAGCAGGTAGAACAGGCAACACTGAGCTCGGACAGTACGGCCTGTTTTCTTTCATGGAACACACTATTTTTCAACCCTGTAGACAGATAAATTAATTCATAAACTTGGTTCTTTCTGGCAGAGATGCAAATAACTTTCATCCCTTGGAAAAAAAAACACGAAGATGTTGTTTGATTCCTCTGTTACTTGTGAATCAGGACTATGCCTAGCCCGGAAATCTCGTCCAAATCTTGCTCTGCTAACTGGCACTGTCCTGCGTGTGCCAGGGGTGTCTGGACTGAACACAGCATCTCAGTAGCTAACGAGTCACACGAGGTCTTGGGCACGAGTTTACTTTACACCTGCATGGCGGGGCAGTTGGGATATTTCAAAGGCTGAGTGACACAGCGCCTTCTCAGCAATGCCTTATGTTCTATTCAGGGCTCCAGAAAGCCTCAGGAAATGGTCTTGAGGTGCATGGTGAACAACATGTGCGTGTGCTGGGCCGATGGCCACGCTGCAGGGACCTGGTGGCCACGGAGGCCAGGGCTCGGGGGCAAAGGAACCCCTGGTTACCACTTGGCCGTGTACAGCGTAAAGCAAGAGAACCCAGCTGTGGTAAGCCCCAGGGTGGGAGGCCCGGAGCACCGCTGGCTGTGACGCGCTCCAGGTGTTCCTCACAGGAGCCCAGGAAGCTGGAACGGAGACAGTGGATTTGCATCTTTACAATGTGCATTTCTGAAGTAGCTGCAGCAATTTAAAAGGCTTTTAGCAAAGAAAGAGAGGCTTTGCAACTATTTCCTCAGTTCAGCAAGAAATCACACAGTAAAACCATTGTGGAGTCAGTAGTGTTCCCCTGGCTGGGGACTTAGCTACTGTTTGTGAACAGATAGAAAGGCAGGAATGCAGGATTATGCAGTGTGAAAGAGGTGATTAAAATGCAAATGTTATGCTTTGTTTTCAGTTAATAAATAGCAAGGAATTTAAGGGAATAAACAAGGGATTAAATATGATTATATATTTTAATTAAGTGTTAATTTATGACAGAATGTTAATGAAGATGACATGACAATATCTGGGGGAAATTCAGCAGTGATGATAGATTAAAATTTTAGGCTGTATAAAACTTACAAAAGAAGGATGTTTCAAAATGCTGGTGAAAATATTTTAATGGCAGCTGGTAGGACCCTGACCTAACTGAGTTGATGGATGTGTAGCAGCATGCTCATGGCCACTGGTTAAGAATCCAGTTCTGCAAAACCACTGTCAGTTAGGAGGTTGCAGAGGTTGGCAGAGGGGGAGCTCAGGGCTGATCTGAGGAGAGGCTGCCTGGCTGTGCCTGTCACCTCTGGGGAGTTGCCCCACTGGGCTGGGTCTCCCTTCCAGGCCCTGGCGGCCTCGGGTTAGGCTTGCAGTGGGCAATGGCACGTGCTGCCAGTCACTGCCAACTGAGCCCCACCCTCTTCTCGCGCCCCTCCTGATGCTCTGGGCCGGGAACCCTGCCTCCCGGGGCTCCACTGTCCTCGCAGCGTGGAGTGCTGGCCACAGGGGCGGGGTGGAGGAGGCAGGGACAGGATGGGGCGCTGGCTAACACGCAGGAGGCCTCCGGGCTGAGGCAGGCAGGGGCTGGGATCGGGATGCTTGGGATTTTCAGTCCTTGCTTTCTTTTTTGCTTTTGGCTGTTTCTGTGTCATCTCCACAGTCCCAGCAAAAGGTGATGCCATGCCTACCTCAGCTGGCACATTGCTCAGGGGGAGACAACAGTCTGGTGGGGGCGAGGGACACAGACAGAGCCTCTCTGGGCAGTCCAAGGCCTCTCCCTGACCACAGAGCCCCAGGCCTGCTGCTGAGTGCACGGCTGCTGCCAGGCGACCAGCTGGGCTACTCCATCTTCCACCGGCCCCTGCCCTGCTGCGGAGCCAGTCCAGGCCCGCTGCAGAGGAGGGCGGGGCAGACGCTGCTGAGATGAAGCCGGAGATGGGAGCGGGCTCGAGGCTTCTTGCTCTTAGAAGCTATGTCAACATGCACTTGGCGGGGCGCCTGCCAGCCTGCTGTCCCAAGCCACTTGGAAAGGAAACACCTGCTCCAGCCTCAGAAAATAAAAGCAGCACATTTATGAGGTGTTAAACTGCTGCACACACCAGCCAAGCCTGGCACTTCTGTACCCCATTTCCCCGAAGGGCACAGGGTAACAGCAGCTCTAGATGATGGCTACTTTGCGACATCCGTGGCCTTGACCTTCTAAATAAAAAGTGCATTTTGAGAGCCTGGGATAGGAACAGCAGCAGCACTTGGGTGAATTTGGGTCGATCCGGTTTGAAGCGGTCTGGGGGTCTGATCCTCCACACTCATTCGTGTGGACCCCACCGTCGCCACGCACCCCACCGCGGCGCTACTAAGCTTGCCTGCTGGATGGCCTAGCAGCGTCCTGTCTGTCTTAAGTAAAGGTTGGCAGTGCCTGGTGGCCGCCTGGGCACTGGCACCGCGCAGGTCCCATCACGGTCCCTCCATGTCCCCACGACAGCACCCTGCACGCTTCCCACCTCCCCTCCGGCCCCAGTCTGTCTTCTGCTTCCTACCACTGCTCCTCTATTTTGCTCTTCAACTTAGTCTGCGGGTCTCTCACGCAGAAAAGCCACGGAGCACCCGGCCTCTCAGGATGGCAATCACCTCCGTAAAACTCACTCAGATTCGTTCACCCTCCTTCGTGGCTGGGCGGCGTCCCTGTACACACACGCGGGTATATAATGTACACATGCAGTGTTTTCCTCATCCGTTTTTCTCAACTACGTGGAAATCCAAGGGGCGACCCCTCCGAAAGCTAAAAGCAGAACTTCTCACCCAGCTGCGCCCCCTCTGGGCATCTTCCTCTTAGAGCGGAAGTCACCGCCCCACCGCGGCACATGTAAGCCATGTCCACAGCAGCACAGCAGCCAGGCGCTGAGTCCTCAGAGCCGCAGAGCTGCCTCCGGACGAGAGGAAAGAGGACAAGCGGAGGGAAGGCCGCCGCCTCCTGCGCATGGCGCCGGGCATGCAGGTGCCCAGACTCCCCTTCCCTCCCCTCCCCTCCCCTCTGCTGCCCTCTGCTGCCCTCAGCTCCGCTGCCCTCCACGGCCCTCCCCTGTCCTCCCCTCCCCTCCCCTTCCCTCCCTTGCCCTCCCCTGCCCTCCTCTCCCTTTGCCCACTCACACTAGACCGCGTCATGGACGCATGCGCGCAGGGTCTGAAGCCGGCAGACTGGCGTGGCTTCCCAGGAACACAGGCCGCGGGAGCGTGGACAAGCGGATTCCAGCTGGGGATGCAGCCCAGGGCAGTGCTGGCCGCTGGGGCTCCTCCACCGCCACCGCCACGCTAGCCTGGCTCCGCTTTGCCCCTGCGTGCTCACCAGCGGTGTTTATGTTAGGGCGGACATTTATGCATGGCGCTTCCCTCAAGCAGTAAGCGGGTTTGTACTGCCAGAAATGCAACAGGCCTACACCTCCTCTTTCTTTCCTTCTTTCATCTTCCCTCCCAGACTTCTTTCTTCCGTTTCTCTATAGCGCTGGGGCTGGCCCAGGGTCTTCCGCGCAGCACCATTGCAGGCCTTTTTTTTTTTTTTTTTTAATTTTTTTTATTTTATTTATTTATTTGTTTGCTTGTTGTGTGTGTTTGTTTGTTTATTTGTTTTATGGCTGGCTCAGCCTGCCCTGGTGGTTCGGCTGGCGCAGCACGTGGTGCCGGGGATCGAACCGCAGTCCCTGCAGTTGCCTGAGCTTTCCTAAGCAGGCGCTTTAGACCACTGAACCATCTTGCCTGCCCCTGCAGGCCCTTTTTATTCCAGACGGGGGCTTGGTCTGGGCTCCAACGTTTGGCCTTCCTGCTTCAGCCTCGCAAGCACGGCGCACCCTGCCCAGTGTGCAGTCCGTACTGGCTTATTGGAGTGCCTTTGGCTATGCTGGAAGCAGCTGGCCCGGAAGGCTCGGTGGGCTCAGGCTGCAGAGCTGCTAGTGGAACGCACTTCGTTTAGAAGATAATTTGAGAGCGAAAAGGAAGCGGCGCCGAGTCATGTGATTGCATTTGAAACTGCGAATCTGGAATAAAATTAACAGAGTACAATATGAAAAGAAAGGCAAATTTGTAAAGAAATTCCTTTAAAGAAAATTGCCCCTTTCAAGTAATAGATTTTAAAAAAGAAATATTTTGCCTATTATGGGTAGAAAGCTTCGTATGCTGTAACTACAGAAGCATATTTATTTTTACAATAAACTTGGAACAAAATAAATTTCCCAAGATAACTATGTAGACTTATTATTTCATAGCTGTTGATGTGTTGCCTTTTTTTTTTTTATTAAGGCCTTCAGAAATAAAAGCATAATTAGTACAAACTGCACTTTCTAAAAATCCTAAGGGAAAACAACTTTTCTTCATTATTGCTATTCTTTGCAAAAGCAGCATTTTTAGAGGCTCTCCGAAGTAGGTGGCGTCCACTCCGTACACCCCGGATGAGGTCTGAGGCAGCAGCTGTTCTCCTGTGACCGAGAGCCAAACCAGGGATCCCGTGCACAGCCTAGCACTCGGCTTGAGGACTTGTTATGTCAGGCAGGGTTGGAAATCCAGGGCGCTGCGGTGCCTCGTGGAGTCCAAGGGCTCGCAGGGGTGCAGCAGCCAGGCCCTGGCTGCAGGCATTCCACAGGTAAGCAAGCATGTTGCAGTTCCCAGCCTCATCTGAACGCATGATGTGCTTGCGAGATCCGCCAGCGTCTGAAGGTGGAACAGTGGTTAGTGCCAAGCTCGGCCAGCCAGGCCAGGGACGGAACAACTGATGCTTGTGACCAGACCCAGAGTCCACACAGAGGCACAAGGGCTCCTCACAGGAGCAGAGCGAGGGGTGGGGTCCCGTCCCAGAGGGTGACCACGCGCGTGAACAGCAGCAGCAGCAGCAGGTTGGTGATAAAGACAACGGTCGCTCAGAGGAAGCTGTGACTGGGAATGGAAGGACAGGGAGGATCAGGAGAAGCAAGTGCGCGGGCTGTGAGGCCCACACAGCTCTGAGGCTGAGTTGCCTGCTGGTCACCTGAGACGAAAAAGTGAGGACACCATAACAACTCCGCTGTTCCGTTAATGGGTTACTGCACCTTGGAATTAGTTAGTGCATATTTTGACAACATTTGGTTGACCAATATTCTAAAAGGTTGATATCAAACTAAAGAATAAGGATGTGTTTCCCCAGTGTAATTTAAATTTGACAGATTTCAGAGCAGAGCCGCAATGGACGTGGAGCTTGGAAATGTTCATGATGCGCCATTTTGATAGAGCAGCATAATCGGGTCAAATGTTCTTGTTGAAAAGATACATGATTGAGTTTTAAGAGGTCACATTCCCTTAACACCACTCACCTGGACATTCTCCTTCTTTAATAGCCATTCTGTTAACCTTAAGGAACACAATTACCACTGCCACCCTCTGTCGAGGTGTCAGCTTCCTGCGACTGGCGGCCTAGATCTGCTTCCCAGAGGGGAACCTGAGGTGGGCAGCTGAGGGGAAACAAAACTCAAAACTGTCACACTTCTGCCACTGAAGGACATCTTCACTTTTCTGCCTAAAAGGCGAAGGAGATTTTGGCTTTATTGCAGACTAACTTAGCCAGCTATCAGAGCCGAGGGAGATTGGTCTTTTATTGATGCACCGTTCACTGGGCCATCAGTGTACCTCTACCTCCCACCAAGCTAGACCATGGTAACAGTGCTTAGAACATCAGTGTCACAGAAATCTGCAGTGACTTTTAACAAATGCCGATGCCTACTCTTTTATTTCCTAATAAATGCTCATTGCTTAGGATGAAAACTATTACTTTCAAAAGGCCCTCTAGCATACAGCAAGATGTCTAGAACCAAATTGTGTTCTTTAATCAACAAAGATGTTTAAATGGTAAGTTTTTTTTTAAAAGAATACAAGTAGTGAAGAAAAACCAGCATTAGAAACAATATAAAATTTTATTAAATGAAGTAATAGGCATTCAACAATTGTTGCTGTATTGCATGATGTTAACTTCAAATTAGTCATTTAGGTTACCAGATATAACTGTGCAAGATTGCTTTTAAGAAAAAACAATAGAAACAGTTGTAAGAAATTTTTAAAAATGCTACTACTAATAAGAATGAAAAGAAAAAAATTAATCATTAACTGCTCCCTTCAAAAGACCAGCAGAAATCAGAAGTATAATTATCCAAACTGTCCTGCATATGTACCTAAATATGTCTTTTCCCCTTCTTTCTTTTGTCCTTTTCTTCGTCCCAGTTTTTCCCACCCATTGAACAAATTCTTTCCCTTTCACAGTATCTCTTGGACCTTTTAGATTTAACTTACTCTTTCAGATTCTCACACTAACAAGATAATACAACGTCTGCACACACAGATCTGATTTTTTTCACTTACCAATATAGTTTCTTGTTGTATCCAACTATCTACAAAAACCTTGCATTTGCCTTTTCTGTAGCTGAATAATACTCCATTGTGTAAAAATACCATATCTTTTTTATCCATTCCTCAGCTGATCGGCATTTGGGTGGTTTCCAAGATTTAGCTGTAACAATTGTGCTGTCATATACACAGGTGTACATACATATTTTGCTGTGTACATCTTTTACTTCCTTTGTGAGGTTGCTTCCTAAGGATTTCACATGTTTGCATGTTATTGCGAAAGATGTCGTTTCCCTAATTTTTCCCTCAGTGTGTTCATTGTGTATAAAAAGACTATTGATTTCGAGTGTTCGCTTTTTATCCTGCCACACTATTAAATTTGGTTATGAAGTCTACGATTCTCTTAGTGGAGTTTTTGTGGTCTTCTTTGTAAACTGTCCCGTCATCCGGAAATAATGATAATTTAAATTCTTTTTCCGATCATTATTCTTTTCATTTCCCTCTCTTGTCTAATTGCTCTGGCTGATGCTTCCAGAATGATATTGAACAGGAGTGGTGACAGTGGGCATCCTTGTCTTGCTCCTGTTTTTAAAGTGAAGGTTTTCAGTTTTTGTCTATTGAGTATGATGTTGGTTATTTGTTTGTGATAGATAGCATTGATCAGATTGAGGTAAAGACCATCTATTCTGATTTTCTGTAGGGTTTTTATAATGAGGCAGTGTTTGACTTTGTAAAACATTTATCAAGTCTGTCAAGATAACCATGTGATTTTTGTCTTTGGATCTGTTGATGTGGTGTATCACATTTATGGTTTTGCATATATTAAGCCATTCTTGCGTTCCTGGAATTAATCCCACTTGGTTGTGAAGTATAATCTTCTTGATGATTTGCTGCATTCTGATTTCTAGCATTTTCCTGAGGACTTTTGCATGTATGTTTGTTAGAGATATTGGCCTGTAGTTCTCTGTTTCTCGTTGAGTCTTTCTCTGGTTTTGGTATCAGGGTAATACTTGCCTCCGGGAATGAGTTTGGGAGAATCACTTTCCTTTTAACTTCACTAAAGACTTTCAGAGGAGCTGGCATTGTGTCCTCTCTAAATTTCTTACAGAATTCAGCTTTGAATCCAGCAGGTCCTGGACTTTTCTTTGTTGCTAGGTTTTTTTATTACATTTTAAATTTCATGTACTGGTATTGAGATATTCAGAATTTTTATATCTTCTTGATTCAGCTTTAGTAGTTCATATGTATCTAAGAATCTGTCCATTTCTTCTGTACTTTCCATCCTGTGAGACTAAAGATTGTGGGAGGTATGACTTGGTTAGAAGATTATCAATTTTATTTATTCTTTCAAAGAACCATCTCTTTGACTTGTTAATTCTTTGTATTATCTTCTTTTTCTCCATTGCAATTGTTTCTACTCTGATCTTTACAATTTCCTGCCTTCTTTGGGCTTGGCCTGTTCCTCATTTTATAGGAGTTTGAAGTGCAAAATAAGATTGTTTATTTAGGCTCATTATGTTTTATTGCTGTAAATATCCCCCTTAAAACAGTTTTCATTGTATCCCACAGGCTCTGGTAAGTGGTATACTCATTACTGTTTGATTGTAAATATTTTTTAATTCCTTCTTTAATTTCATCCATGAGCCACTGATCATTCAGGAGGGGTTTATTTTTTTTTAATTTGGACTTTTTAATTAATGAATGAATTTTTAAATTTTATTTTTTATATAAAATAAAGATGTATTATGTTCATTACTTTCATACAATTGACAACAGAGAGAGCAGTAAAGGTTGCTGTGTGTGTCCCATACCCGCAAATGAAAAAGTCTCACTGAACTCAAAAAAAATGAAGGATCCAGAACAAAGGTCTGAAACCTACCATAGGATTTCGGGGTTTAACAAATAACAAGAAGTATGAAATTTCAGACCACAGCAATGTTGGCATGAAAAGAATGATAAATGTAAGGACACATATTTTCACATTAAAAACAGTAACAGCTCTATTAGCAAAATCCAAACCTAAACATTAATAAAAAAAAAAGAAAAAAATCAAAACCATGCAGCAGTTTGGAGGCCTATTAAATACCTGTTTTAAAGAAATATCTAGAAAGGAGGGTATTATTCAGTTTTCATGTGTTCATAGAGTTTTTGCTGTTTCTTTTGCCAATAATTTCTAGCTTCATTGTACTGTGGTCAGATAATGTGCATGGGATAATTTCAATTCCTTTGCGTTTACTTCAGCATGTTTTATGGTCTAAGCTAGTATATGGTCTAATTTGGAGAATGTCCCATGTGTAGCTAAGAAGAATGTGTATTCTGATGCTGTTCATTGGGATACTCTATAAACATCTACTAAGTTTATTTCTTCGTAAGTTTTGTTTAGTTGTTCTTTCTTTCTTTCTTCTTTCTTTCTTTCTTTCTTTCTTTCTTTCTTTCTCTCTTTCTTTCTTTCTTTCTTGCCTAGTTGATCTATCTCTTTGTGTTAGTGGGGTGTTAAAGTTCCCCAGTGCATGCAGCATATTGTTGGATTTTGTTTCTTGACCCACTCTGCCAGTCTGCTTCTTCAGATTGGCAAATTCAGGCTTTCTACATTGATGTTTTAATTGGTATGTATTTGTCTTATATTTGTCATGTTGTTTTTCTACTGTAGTATCCCAGCTTTTTCCCTTGGATTAATTGCTTTCTCTGATTGGTGATTCCCTTCTGTTGTTCTTGAAGTTGTGGCTATCTTTGTCTCTTTCTAAAATATATGTCAGATTCTTTCCTATCTTACAAGATGGCAGATGAATAAACTGCTTGTCTTTACTAATTCACGTTGCTCCTGTCTGATATCCTTCTGTCCCATGTCAGGGAACTCCCAGGGCTGGTTAACCAAGACAAAGAGAATCATGAATGGAATGGGCTATTAGATGCCACGTAGTCTGCAAATCTTCGATGTTAACCAGCCTGGTCTGGAGATAGTTCTCAGCACCTTACCTCAAAGCAGGGTGCTCCAAAAGTGTCAGAAGAGTGGAAGTGACAAGAGGACAAATCATTATGATATGACGTGGAGCTGACGTTTTTCTACAGTTACACAGCATATGTAGGAACAAACAGCACCAGGCACCCAGCTATGCCTGAGCCTGCTTCAGGACAAAAGAAAACTTGAACTTACCCTGTCGTTCTCCTCACGATTTAAAGAGCTCCCAGGGCACTGAAAGCTACACCTGCCACTTGAACCTTCAGATTTGTAGGTAGCGTCTCCCGGTGTCCCTTATCAGCTTGTCTCAGTCACTCTGTCATCCCCTGGTCACAACACCTGAGATCTACAACTGCCCACAGGACGGCTTGCTGGGCTGCCTGGGTACTGCCCCTGGAGCCAGCTCCAAGCCAGGGGTGGCACTGTTAAAGGCCTTGTGGAGGACAGTGGCTCCTACCAACAACTACAGGGGCAGAAAAAGGCATAACCAGAAATGAGGTGGCTCCAGCCACGCCAGCCTTGCCCCAGTGACCAGGCTTTGCTGACTGGGCCTCACCTTCCACACACAAGGGTTTGGGGCCAGACCCCGCTAGTGAGTGCAGCACCTCCACAGCCCTTCAGCGCAGAAGGTTATTGTTATTAGTAGTGTTTTTGAGACAGGGTCTAGCTGTGCGGTTCAGGCTGTCTTGAGCTCATTTTACAGCCCAGGCTGGTCTCAAAGACCTTTCAGCTTTGAAAGCTGCACCTTTTAACACACGAGGCCTTGGGGGAACACTAGAGGCAATGCCCCTGCCCAACTGCTCTGTGTGGACTCCAGACCATGATTCAGTGAGCAGAGGCCTCCACGTCCACATTATTCCCTCCATGCAGTGGCTTATTCCTATACTGCTTCGGCTTTGCATCCTACCAAACTCTCTCTCTCTCTCTCTCTCTCTCTCTCTCTCTCTCTCTCTCTCTCATTTTTGGCTGGGCTGGCAATGAACCCTATACCTCAAGCATGCTAGGCAAGTGTCCCACTGCTGAGCCACCCCAAAGTCTCACCTGTCCTGTTAACGTCTTATCATTACTTGAAGTCATTTGACAGAGCCTCTGACTCCACGGTGCCTCCTCAAGTTGTCCGGTACGCTGGAGCCTTGGCTTAGATCTGAAAATGTGCAGAGGTGGGGATCTGGAGTGACTGGTTCCTACCGTACTAACGTCCATGGGCTCTCATGGAGGTGCATGGACTGGAGCAGTGGCCGTGGCCTTGTCTTCAAGGTGTGCGTCTTTGCCCTCTTTCCCCTTCTTCCCCACCCGCTGCTTCCGGTCCCTCCCATCCCCCCTCCCCCACCACACGTCTCACATGGGGCCAGGACACCATGCAGTAAGACCTTTGATGCTGCGAAGCTCTGCACTTGGCCCCTTCTCTAGATTTCAGGAATTTCTAATCAGTGTCGCATAGGAATTTACGCTTCCCTGAGTCTCAGTAGCAATCGCTTGTTATTCTTAGAACACTGAGAAATTGTCTCAGAAATATTTACATTTACAATGTAGAGTAGACCGCCTGAGGACAGAGACAAAGACAGGTTTTATTATCTGTCTGCCTGCCATACATACCTGTGGACTGACTGAGCAGACACCCACATGCTTAGCATCCGGAGAACAGGCTGCAGCTCGGGACTGAGCCCCTTCATGGAGAAGGAGCTGCATTGCCTCCCTTTCCCCAGTCTTCCCCTGATCGGAGCTGGACAGATGTCCCCCACCTGCATCAGGGCTGAAACCTCCTGTGAGGAACCCAAAAACCATGACTTGGGAGCTTATTGAGGGGTCCAGCTGAGACACCCCACTTTGAAGGAGGAAGAAGCTGCTTCATTCTGGGAGTGAGCAAATTCCTTGGGGAAGAAGGGAGGGATCTGAAAGCGCACCTTTTGATGTGTAAGGAGCATTTCCCAGGGCAGGCAGGAAGTTCCGTCTGTGGGGTGACGCTTATTGGTATCTGAGAACTCAGCAGGACGCGTGGGGCTTGCATGCCCCATGTGGCATCTTAATCGCGTTCACTTCCATCTGGGTCTGACCTGGCCTCTGCAGCCCCCCATCCACCCCACAAGGTGCACAGGACCTGCTGGGAGAGCAACCGGTCAGCGTCCACTGTACCTTATGACACTTGTCCTTCAGGATGCCCAGGGTGTCTCCATCCTGCAGAAGTGTCTCCTTCCTGACAGATGACATCATCGTGTGGACATGGTGTTGTGACCGTTGCCGAATTTCCTGGAATCTCCAGGGTCTGCGATGGAGCAATCTGAGTGGGGCCGGAAGGTAGGATGGAGGGGAGAGGAGTTAGGAGAAGAGGCTGGCAGGGTGGGGTAGGAGGAGGGCAGAGGCAGGAAGGAGTCAGGCCGAAAGGTGGGCTGATTCCAATGGCTTTTCTCCCTCCTCTCTCCCCTTTTTTAGTTCTGTTTGTCCTTTGTCTACAAGATACAGAAATTCCATATATAGAAATTTAGTTTTTGTTTCAAAAACAAAGCTGCTCAAATGTGGTACACTTAGCCTAGCATCTGCCTCGTAGGCATTCCCCATCAGGGGCTTCTCTGTGGCAGCAGCTACAAGACCAGGCTGCCGGTGGGCTCCCGGCTGGGGCGGTCCACTCCCTGCCACTTGTTAGTGTGTGGCCCAGCTAACGAACATGCGACTTCAGAGCTGCGCATGCGCATCCGGGACCCTCAGCAGGCTGAGCACAGAACGCCTTTGAACTTATTGAGAAGAATCCACATAGCACTGAACACAGGGAATTTTAGGTGCATCGGCCAGAACAGATGTTCAGATCTTCTCTCACGCGTTCTAAGGAGGTTAGTCTCTGAATATCCAGATGAAAGCATTTCCTCAGGGTCTTAGAAATATAAATGGTGGGGGAGGGGGGAGAAGAAAATAGAAAAGGGGAAAACTTTGAATTAATCCAGGTTCCAGTGGAGATGAAAAAGGAGCCCAGAGCTGCAGGCCAGTTTCCTCCCGGAGTGTTTTCCCTTTACCCTTCAGCTTGCTTTAGTAAAAGGACGCTAGGCCCCTCTCGGAGAAGCCGCTGTGGTGGGGAGGGCACCCTGCTGCGTGTCTGTGCCTCCTGGCTTCACAGGCAGCATGATGGAAAACAAACTTATTTTCTAGCTGCTGTGTGTTTCCAGGAACGGACGCACCGGCCGCCCCTCCGCTCCGAGCCGGAGCCACGCGAGCCAGGCATGAATGGAGTGCGGCTCACGCGCCGGCTCGGGCGTCTCAGGGCCAGGTCAGCTCACAGTGCCCACCAGGTGAGGCAAGCGATGGCACCGGGGCCACTGTCCAGACCCCGTGCCACCTTCAGGACCAGGATCTGCCCAAGGTGCACGACTCGGACAGGCTGCCCTCGCTTGGCTCCCTGGGAACAGTGGATTCCCGGCCAGCATCCACAGCCCACCGCACTTCCCCAGAAGAGCAACCCAGGCCTGGACAACTCATGCTTTTGCAAAACCAGAACAGAAATAATGATTTTTCAGGTAATCAGTGCCGGTGGATCTTAAGAAAAGCGTGTCCACAGTGACTTCATCAGTGTGGGTTGGCAAGTGTAAGTACACAACGAAGAAAACAACTTTCGAAGACCACAGAAGGCTAAGCAAGGAAATTGCCACGTGGGGCGAACTTCTTGTCAGGGCACCGATGGGAGCCTAGGCCCCTGAGTGCAGTCGGGCTGCAAGGCCTGGAGGTGTGTGTGTGTGTGTGTGTGTGTGTGTGTGTGTGTGAAGGGGGCTCCACTGCAGACAGTGACGTTGGCTGGAAAAGTGGCGAGCTGCGGAGCCTCCGAGCAGCCGGCCCTCCAGCACCAGCGATGATCTTCCCAAGCCTCCGCCCCTCAGGCTTCTGCAGCCACTGCTCTAAAAGGAAGCAAAGAAAGGCAGCGCATGTGGTTTCTCTTCCTAAGTGAAGCTGTGCTCGGAACCCGTGCTGCCTGGGACCCCAGGCGCTGACGCCTCTGGATGTGGAGGGGCGTCTCTGTAAGAGGAAGGGGTGTCTTTGTGAGAGGAAATCCCCTTCGTGGGTTTTCTGGTCCTTTCTGTTGTGCCCCTGTCAGTCTCAGTAGCCAGTGTGGCCCACGAGGGAGCGAGCCAACCTTGTGCCCAGCTCACCTGCAAGCTGAACTTAGCCCAGGTCTCTGCTGGCAGCAGCTGGGGCCCCTGCGGGAGGTCCAGAGGTCCAGAGCTACCCTCAGCCCTCGTGGGAGCTGCAGACCCCTTGACTTCCTGCTCCTGGAAGCAGGAGCCCCTGGTCTTATTCGGATGTCAGAGAGAATGGGGCTCCACCCAGCTACCTTCCCTTTCTGAGACCTGGGCCATCCCCCAAGGCCCAGAGGGGCTGCTAGGCTGCTGCCTTGCTGCCCCTGTCCCAGGCAGTGTTCTCAAGTCCTCTAGGCAGCCTCATAGGAGCGCAGAGGATCTGTGAGACTCCTATGGCTGAGCTGGGAGGGTGCGGTCCCCTCTACACGTGCTGCCGGGGGTTGCACTCTCAACAGCCCCGGTGTCTCAGGATGACACACATGTGCACATGTGTGCACACCTGCGCATACGTGTGTGTACAGCCCACCAGCTTAGCTAGGACACAGTGTACTACAGCTTGCTTTCAACACAGGCTGTGAGGAGAGCCTCCTGCCCTGCGGTGGCACAATCCCTGGAGAGCAGCTGCCAGCACACGCTGCCCCCATGGACCGACTTGGACCCTGAGGGGACTGGTCCCCTAAACAAAGAAACTAAAAATCTAAAGATGGAGTGCAAAGTACACAGAAGAAATGGCCATGGGTCACCCAAGGGGGTCCGGCCACACCAGGTGACACCCAAGGGTGTGGAAGGGGCATGGAAGGGGAGCCCCTCTCCCCTGGAGCACTGTGAAGAGGCAGTGAAACCCAGGGTCCCTGTGCACCTGTACCAGCAGGGACCGAGCCAGAACTGCCTCTATGCGTGAGCCCACAGGATCACCCTGGGAGCCAGCCCCCGGGTGGGGGGCACGGCAGCCCCTCTCCTGGCTGGCCGCACTTCCCGGGAGCAGGGCTTTCTCCTCTCCCTGACCGTCAGCAGTGCACTTGCCAGGCGCAGGACAGGCCTGTGCTGAGGAGAGGGCATCCTGGCTTCCCAGGGGTCTTCAGGGGCAGATGAAGGGTGGCTCCCACACCTCTCAGGCTCTTGCAGGTGTTTGCAAAGAAGCGCAGATCCCAGCAGCTGTCCCAGTTCTTGCTTAAGGAGGCGGCCGGAGGGATTGGGAAGCACCTGTCCTTAAGTTGTTCAACGAATTCCAAGAGCTGTTTTCAGGATGTAGGCAGAGACGCTTAGCATGTGATCCAGGAAAGACAGGATGGGCTGCGTGGGGGTTCCTCTGACCCAGGAGAGGCAAGCAGAGGAGGGATCAGGATTGGCCCCTGTTGGGGAAGAGCCGCCCCCCACCCCCAGCTCCCAGGAAGCAGGCCGGGGACCAGACTCTTGCCGGACACTGCCACTTCTCCTCGGCACCTGGAAGACTTGGGTTGAAGTCTCCTTCTTCCTCGCTCCGCCCTCCCCTTCTTCCCACTCTGCCCGCCTGTCTGCTGCCTGGTCAGCACACACGAGTGCCTGAGCCCGCTCAGTCTCCTGGTGAGGGTCACCCCGCACAGGGAGCGGGGACACCACAGCCCCCACCCACTGGAGTTTATCTATGGATGCGGTGCACGGGACAGAGTGGAGGTCGTTAGTGAAACTCGCCTAGCGCTGGGAGGAGGACTGGGCCCCAGAGGCTCCGGGGAGGAAGCAGAACCTGCATGCGGGCGAGGTCCTGTTTTAATTTGAAGATTAAATAGAGATTTACAGGCAAATGCAATGTGAGCACTCGCTCCACCACGTGCATTAAAACTATTAAAAAATACAGTTACCCTATTCTGTTCCATGTAACTTAAAAATAATTTATAAAGAGAGGTTGAGGACTTTTAAAATCTGAACGGTTGCTTTCATGGCTATGTGCTTAGGGTGCAGAGTAGCTACGCTCCACGTGGGGTTGACGCACCAACGTCACGTAGGACTTCGGCCCCTCCCTCACCCCACCCCTCAGCTCGGGCGCCCTTCTCTTCCGCGAAAGATCCGCCTCCTCCATTCCGTTGTGCTGTTTATCTTTTATTTCGCTCCATGATCTGCTTACATTTTGGGCTTCTCATGTAACACGATCGACGCGATAGCTACGCTGTGCGTCTGGTTCCTTTTGCTGAACACCGTGGTCTTTGGATACATCTGTTTCCTACTAACGACCCATTTATCCTTGCGGAGGTCCCCAAGATGGGCGTGAAACTAGCTAGAGGGCTCTGAGAACACGCCCGGCCTTTTGCACTCCGGTGGCTCTGAAGTAGCTGTCAGGCCGGGCAGGGCATTCGCAGGCTCCGCAGCTCTGTACTTAAAGGCAAGACAACACGAACACACAGCAACACACGTCCTCCGACCTTTGCTCCAGGCTTTCCTTCTGCGATCGGGTCTTCCTCGTGGAGTGGAAGCACCCGGCTGTGCCTCACTTTAGCCCATTCAGGGTGATCGTTGCCCTTTGTCTCAATTCCCTTCCACACCAAAGCCAAATGCGGTGCGCGGCCTGCGCCCTGGAGGAGCAGAGCTGCGCAGAAGGATTTCTCGCCTGGACCAAGTTCCCCAAGTGCAGCAGCAGAGCAGCTGTTGAGCCACCAGCCCCGTCCTGACACCAGGTCCTCTTGGCCACCCAGGGAGGAGCTAACACGCACTGCTGCGTGTATCGTCGTCTGTCTCTTCAGCAGCTCATTCTTCTTTGAAAGGACTTACCTTACTCTATCAGCTTCATCACTCCTAGAAGAATTTAAGCTGATGTTGGTGAATGTGTTCAAAGCAGCTATGGAGGCAGTCACAGTAGCTCACCTTTAACATTTACGAAAAGATTTCCTGAATGCTTGAGTGAAAAACATTAACTGCTTTATAGGTTGGTGAAGTGTTTTGTTTGAATTTGAGTCGTGACAATATATCTGAAGGACATTTCCACTTGCGTAAAAAGGGAGATAGCATCACTTCGCTGATATTTTTTTTCAGTGTCTTCGAGAGGAAGCTCAAACATGTTGAAGTGAAAGCACAGATGGCTACGTGAAGCACTGTCCCTTGACACACTGTCGCGGTTCTGCTCATTCACACCCCACATTTTGGAAAATTTTGGCAAGGAAATGTTTCTTTCTAGTGTTTCTTCTTTTAATATATATTTGTTATGGTTTATTTGAGTTGTCCCCCCAAAGCCTCATGCAATCATGGGGCAGAGACTTCTAGAGTTTGAGACTTGAGTCATGATCCACTGGGATTATGTGTTTTAGTACTGATGGGACTATGAGTCTGAGTAGTGCTGGGATTACTTGACTCATAATCCACTGGGATTATATGTTTTAGTACTGATTGGGTTATCAGTCTGAGTATAGCTGGGATTATTGGTGTGGCCTAAGGTGGATAGGCTGAGGCAGAGAGCCTGAATGTAATATAAAGAGAGACAGAGAGACAGACAGTCACTGTTGCTCTGCTGCCCTGGTTGGTCAGTTGCCTCTGTTGTGATTGTTGCTGTTCTGCCGCCATGAACTGGATGCTCTCTGCCCTGTACTACTCAGCCTTGGGCCAGCTGAGTATGGACTGAAACCTCCAGTAACTGTGAACTGAATAAACCTTTCCTTCCTTCATTTTGAGTGCCGAGTATTTGTCCCAGCAAGGAGAGAAGTGTAACTAAGATAGTATTCTTATGTGATGAACATTTCTTCAGTTCCTAATTACTACAGAGCTAAGCCAGCACCAGGGCCTGTGAAGCTGTGCCTTCTGTCACACGTGTGAGGTCCCTGTGGACCCTGACTTAGCCGCTCACTCCTCTGGTCAATGCCCGCTAACTGGCGCTTCCTGGTTGGGCAGGGCAGGTGGGACTCTCACCTGCGGGTGCTGCCTGGGGCTGGGGAGCCTGAAGGAACCAGCCAGGTTCCCTCCTGTGGTGAGTGAGGAAAGGGCCGAGGACACGCTGGGAAAGCAAACACTGACACAGCAGCACACAGACTCCGCCGTTCTTGGTTCCCTTTGCTGTGATTTCCAAAATTGACCAAAACATGACAGAAACATGGAGAAGTAAAGCGAAGATAAAGGATAAGAGGAGGAAGGAAGCAGAGGGGGAGACGGCCCACCCACGGGGACCTGGGCTCAGGCGTGGCCTGGACAGCTGCATGGAACAGTCTGAAAAACACACAGGAGCTGGTGGAAACTGACAAAGAGGATGTGGCATGCTAGAAAATGACCTTGTCACACTGGTAACATCCGAACGGACACTGGAGGGCCAGCCGGATAGCTCAGCAGATTAAAGCACCTTCTTAGGCAGGTGCAGGGGCCGGAAGTTTGATCCCCAGCCTACCTGGCGTGCTGACCCTGCCTGAGAGTGTAACAGTAATCCCAGTGCTTGGGAGGCTGAAAACAGGAGGATCACAAGGAGCCTGATCTGTGAGGTGAGACCCTAGAGACCTTGTGCTAAATACAAAGGAAAGAATGGGCCCTGGACTGTCTAGCAAGGAACTTGACATTAACGTAGTCAACTGCCTGCAGTGATGCTCAGAGGGGCAAACAAGGAAGAAGGACCAAAAACGAGTGCAGGGGCTCTGGGAGACTGGGGGCGGGCGCCCCGGGAACCACCCCACAGCCAGCCTCCTGCAAGGGCTGCACGGGGGAGGAGGGGGCTGGGGAGCCACACAAGGATAAAGCCCACGTGACCTATGCCCAAGGGGCCCTGCAGTACAGTAAAAGTGATTGAACCTCACAGAAACACGGGCTAAGCAGGAAAAACCCAAGCTGCAGAATGTGGGGTGTTGGGGTACAGAGCTGTGTAAGGCGACCCAAGGAGAAAGCTGTGGGGCGGGGAGGGAGACAGGACAGCAGAGCAACCCTCGGGAGGCGGCTGACAGGACAGCTGCCTCGGGATTCTGGGAGCGCAGGGCGGTTCCCTTTGGCCTTAATCCCCTGCTGGAAGCCTGGGCAGCCCATGTATGTGTGCCCGTCTGTGTGTGCGAGCGTGTGCGCGTGTGTGCATGCATGAGTGAGTGTGCACGAGCACGTGGTCAAGAAGAAAAGAAGGCACCGCTGACCAGCTGCGCAGAGCAAGACAGGCAGCATGAGTGACAAAGGACCGAACCCACCTGCCCCAGAGGGTCTTGTGGCCATGTGCGGGACACGGCGCTGTGTGTCATGTGTCAGGATCCAACGTTTACCTGTATTCCGTTGATGAAGCTTAAGGACTGCTGCTGCTGTTCGTATCTCCAGGAGAGTCACCGAGCATTTTCTACGGGAGCTGCTAACAGCAGAGGTTGCTCAGTGGTCAGGGCAGTGTTCAGGAGTGTTGGTGCAACGCGGCGACCTCCCCAGCTTCTTCTGTCCAAGGACAAAGTAAAGCTTTAATGCTCTTTCCATCTTGGCCCTCCCTAGCTGTAGGGCCGGGCTCCCCACATTCGCCCCCTGGCCGCCATGCTTGCTTTGGTCTCTGAGAAGGAGCGGCTGTCCCAGGATGAGCGGCAGGCCAGACCAGGTCCCAGACATTGTACAAGTACCTAGTAGCGGCCTGGATGGGCGCGGGGCACAGCGGGCTGGGGCTCTGTGCTGCGGCCTGGAGGGCGTTCCTGGGAGTCACCCACTCCCACGGGCTGGCCCCTGCAAGGCCTGCGTTGGCTCTCTGGCACCCTCATCCCCAAGCTGGGAGCGCAAGAAGGAACCCAAGGTTCCACTGCAAATGGTGGACAGCCCGGGGAAGAAGGGACCCCAGTTCTTCCAGAAGGACGCCCCGCCCCAGTGGTCCCAAGGATGCCGGGTGGGAGCGCCTTCCCTGAGCCACAGAAGGCAGGCTGCGGCCTTCTCGCAGGCCCTGGCACTAACTTTCTTTCCCTTGCCTGAGAATCACTCAAGCAAGTCATCTTATACTGACGGGAAAGTCTGGCTCAGGCGGGATCCGCTCCTCCTCGGAGGTGTTGTTGGGCATCTGTGCAGGCTCTGGGACATCTGCGCAGTCCAGGGTGGAGGAGAACAACACACACTCATTTGAGAGACAGGCTTACCAGTCCTCCTTCAGTTCACCTTTTCGCAGAGGGAACAGGACAGGGAGGAGGGAAGGGCCGGAGGAGGGGAGGCCCAGAGGAGGAGGCGGCAGAGGGCAGTGGCCCTGAGCCTGCCCCTTAGGCGGAGGGGCAGAGGCCATCCACGCCTCCGCGGTCCAGGGCAGTGTGGGAACTGACCTAGGTGGCCCGGCTGGGACTGTGTTTCTCTGCCTCTGTCTTCTTCATGACTCCAACCTGGAGCTCCAGTGTGAGCTGGTGTTGGCTTCTTACGGTTAGGAGCCAGCTCCCCAACGTGGCATGCATCCCTGTGTGCCTCGGGACGGGGCTGTTGGCATCGACCCTGTGAGTGTCTCTCTCCTAAGCACAGTTCCGGACCAGGCGCGCCTGCCACATCCAGAGTGCACATGCACGGCCCGGTGCTGGGATGGGGTCTTTGAGTTGAGTCTTTTGGGCATTTGGGAAGATCTGTCCATGCTGGAGCTCTGCCCTGCATGGACCGAAAGGCAGAATTATGAGGTCCAGGAGCCACTGCCCAACACAGCCCGCAGGGCCTTGGAGGAGGCCTGCCTAGCCTCAGCTTCCTAGTCCTATTGCAAAGCCTTGGGCCAGAAGAAATGCAGGGCTGTGTGCCTGCTCTTTTCAGAGTTTATCTGTTATTCTAAACCCACATTCCTAGATACCACACATTTCAATAATAACAAAATATTCTAGAGCCCTCTTGGATAATCTACCTTCTGGTTGGCATCCAAACAGGATAAGGTTGGCCCAAAGGTGCACACCTGGAACCCCAGCACCTGGGGGGCTGAGGCAGGAGAATCAGGAGTTTGAGGAGTTTGAGGCCAGGTGGGACAACTTGGTGACTTTAGTGAGACCCATCATGAACTAGACAATAAAAACCCCGGGCTGTAGCTCAGTGCAAAGGTTCTTGGTTCAATCTTCAGTTCCACAAAACAGTGCGTGTGTGGTGGTGGGGGGCACTGTGGCTCAGTGGCCAGCCCCAGTGTCTTCCTACGTGCAGTGAGACCTTCGCCATGAGAACCCCAGTCAGAGCTTCCACTGTGCACCATTTCTGCCCTGTTTGGGGCTCTGAGGGAAGGCGGGAAGGATCCTGCATGGCCATCTCGCTGGCTCCTCTGCAAAGTCCTGGTACCACACAAGGGGGGCATTCACTTTATTTATTTATTAGGAATGGGTCCACAGGGTGTTCAGGGTCTCACTACTAGATTGGGCTCAATGATCCGCCTGTTTACAGCCTCTCAAGAGCTGGGATTATAGGCATGCACCACCATGCCCAGTCTCAGTTGCCATCTCAGCAGACTCCTGGGGTGGGGCTAGCACAGCAGGCCCAGGGCTCAAGCGCCCCTCCTGCCCCTGCACCTGCTTACAGGTGCTTTAATCAGCTGAGCAATTTGGCTGGCCCAAGGCGGACATTCAGAGAGAACTCTGGACCTCCAGCTGCTAAAGCCCCCTCAAAGGGCCGCAGAGCTGCAGCGTGGGGAGAATGAGGGGGTGAGCGTGCTGGGGAGCAGCAGGGGGTGAGGAGGCTTCGGGGAAGCACATCACACAGTGGACTTGTGCTGTAGTTTCTGACCACGCTGCGGCATACACCAGCCTGGCACAGCTCTAGGACCACACGATGGAGCAGTTCACACCCTGACAACATTGGGTTGTCCCAGGGGAAGGGCACCCAGACACCCATAGGGGAAGAGCTCCTTCTGAGTTGTCCGCTCCTCTTCTTTGGAGCTCGGACAGGCTTCTTCTGGCTCTCCTGGAAGGGAGTGGTGCCAGGGGTGCTGTGAGGAGAGTGAGGCCCTGGGACTGTGAGGAGACCCATGGGGGCTCTGCGCTGCAGCCAGCTCTGGGCCTTGGAGGCCACTGGGACTTTCCTCAGCAGCCTTCCTGCCGCTCTTCAGTAATCCAGGAGCGATCACACCAAGGACTTAAGTTCTTCCCTTTTTATTAGTACATCTGTAGTACACCGCAGTTCCATCCCTTGTGAGAAGTCACTACTCGCTGCACTATTTAGGCCTGAGAGTGGGCTTTTCCTTTCCTACATTGCTTTGTAAAGTACATAATCTATGCACCCAGGCTAGGCACGTTACCATCTCAGCACTAAGGGTTTATTCTGAAGAATAAGGAGAGACTTTGCAGTCCAAAGGGTCCTCTTCTAAAGACAAGAGCTCTGTCACCAGCGCTGCATCTGACCAAGTCCCCATGGTCCGGTGGTCCCAGGCTAGGTTCCCAGGGAGGATGGGGGTTCCCAACTGCCAGGTGAAACCCGCCTATCTGACCCTGGTGAGGGGCAGGACTGGTGCTGAGGTTGCGGGCAGTGGCCACTCTGTAGTGGCTGGGTGACACTGGTCCAGCTCGTGGTCTCTTCCTCTCACTGCTGGCCCCCTTTTCTTCAGCACATCTGCAGGAGCTTGCTGTAGAAATGGCCATTTTCTGGTGTTTTCTGAATATTTCTTGGCTCACTGTCAGACTTTGGGTCTTCATACCATACTGCACATACTTTATGTTATAAGCTAACTTGAGTGACTCCATTTTGTACTGCTTTACAGGTTCACCTCACCCACCCTATAGAATGTGCTAAGCGTTTTAGAGACCAAATAGGACCCCAGGTGCTTTAACACTCAAACTGGGAATTGATTTAACCTTTGCCCTCATTAAAACAAGACCTCTTGATCAGGACAAACAATGCCTTTGTTTTAGTTTAGCCCAAACTCCAAGATGATCAAAACTTTGTATTTCCCTTGTAAGACAACTCTAAATATCTTGCAAAGTTCTCTTGAATCAAAGACAGACCCCCCTTTCTCCACATGCCCCCCATGATTTCCCTTTAAATATCTTTGTTCTCTCTCAGCAAATGCTTCATTCTCCTGACCCACAGGAGAGTGCAGGCCACTCAGCTCAGCTAAATAAAGGGCTACAAATTTTTGCTTTTGGATCTTTGTTTTTGTTTTCATTGTGACCTGGAACACCTTAAGCCTCCAGAATTTAGCTTTCACACCTGCAATTCAGCTTCTGACACTTAGCTGTATGTCATTGTTGGGAGCCACTGAAGCTGGAAAATGGTCAAGTGTGAGCATGGAGCCAACGTCAGTGCCTGAAGCACTCGGCTACCTCAGTCCTGAGAGGAGCATCCTGGCTGCTCTGGGTCAGCTACTAGTCGCTAGGCAACCTTGCCTGTCCTTATGCTAAGTTTGAAAAGGCATAAACACCCTACTGTTGTGCTTGTGGGGTGGGGGGGAGAAGGTCTGTGGTAGTTGATACATTGCATCAACTTGAGGAAGCTTGGCTGGACTGGCTAGTTCTGGGCTGTGGGATCAGCCCAGCTGGCCCTGTCTGGGCTGCTTTCTGCCTGGCCCAGCCCTAGCCACTTCCTTGGAGAAGTCCTAGTCCTTGGAGGAGCTTGATCATAGCCAGCAGAGTATGAACTGAAACCTCCACAAACTGTGAGCTAAATAAACTTTTCCTTTCCCTCCTTCATTTTGAGTGTTGGGTATTTGTCCCAGCAATGAATAAAAAGTAACTAAGACAGGGTCAGCTGGTAGTTCACCTCAGCAGCATGAAAGCTGAAGACCCTGAATGGTACCTGGGACAAGAGTGAGCTGCTTGCCCTATGCAGGGTGGTTTGGCGGCCTCCACAGCAGACAGCCGGGTGGTGATCTGCATCTTCCATCCTCCACCCTAGGGGGGCTGACACTCCCTGTGGGTTCAGGGAGCTGGGAAACAGCATCACAGCGGGCCAGGCTGCACCTCCACGTGGACCTCCTGACCGGCCTCCATTGTGCTGGCCGCTCGCCTGGCTGCTCTGAATGCAGGGGCTCTGGGTTTCCCCACGGCAGCACCGAAGAGGACGCTGCTTTCCGTGCTCTGCGAATCTTAGGGGGCGAATTTGTCCTGAGGCTCCAGGACCACCCAGGGCTCGTCTCAGTGCCTCCCTGCCTGGGCCGGGTCCCCACGGCCTCTAGGGAGCACAGATGTCCCTTCTGCTCTGACTTCCTAGCCAGTTCCGCAGCACAGGCAGGCATTCACTCCGCCTTCTGTTTTTCATCTTGCTTTGGAAGGGGTCGTCGCCAGTCACGGCCACACCCTGGTCCTGATCCAGGGGCCAGCTGACTTGGAAAATCCTCCAGCTGCTGGGGAGGCAGCATGGTGGCCCAAACGCCACCAGCCTGGCAAGCACGGGGTCCTGAATTTGGCCCTTGATTTTTTTTTAAAGGTCCACTAGCATAACGAAAAGATACACATTCTGAGCTATTCCTTTCTGGGAGTCCTCCTTGTCTTTCGCTCCTGGCAATTTTACTCTTTCCTTCCCTCCTGTCTTACAAAGGGAGGAATGTGAGGCTCAGCCATTTAAGCTTCTTCTGCATCTTCAATTTATTTTATAAAATTCGAGGAGAAAATAAATAAGGAAGAAGTTAGCACCTAAATATCTTCCGTCTTCCTCTTGGGAAGACAGTGCAAATCCTACTTTCTGTTCTGATTCACAAGATAGATATAGATATAGATATAAATAGAGATAGAGATATATATGGAGGACAATGCAAATGAGATGGAGCTTTAGAATGTTGGCATGAGCCAAACCTAGAGCAGAAAGGGTAAGTCCTTTCTGGCTGTTCGGTGACAGGGACAACGGGACTCCTCCTGCGCCTTCGCCTCCCTCTGCACAATGGGAAAGCGGGCCTCTTCCATCAGCAGAGGGCAGACTAGACTCAAGCTACAGGCAGACCACGGCTACCTTGGGAAGTGGTCAGAGGTGCCCTGATGGGACGCTGAGCATCTTGAACTGCAGCACGTGAAGTAGAAACCTGTGTGGGATTCACAGCTGCCCAGGTGTTACAGCACAAGAGCAAGAGGGAAGGGCGGACAGGAGAGCGCTCTTGCTGGCATGCCAAGCCACCCGGCGGATCCTTAGTCCATCTGCTCTTTAGGAAGGGACCGAGTGGCCAGGGCTCCTGAGGAGGGTCTCTAGGCCCCACAAGGTGTCCTGGCACCGGCATACAAGCCTGCTGGCTTCTGTTAGGGGCCCAGCACAGCCTCCAACTTCTCCTTGTGGAGGACTCCAAGCTCATAGTCCTAGACCCTGTGGTCTGAAGGAGGACGCCATTCCTGGCCTGTCCGCTCCCCAGATCTGAGCAAGCTGCAAATGAAGCAGCACGGGTGACCCAGCTTCGCTGACAGCCCAGCTCGGAGCCAGGGCTGCACGGAGGTGAAGGGCCAGTTTCTCAGGAACCACAGGCAGGGGAGAGTGAGGGCACTTGCTCAGTGTCACGGTGGGGGTGAGCAGGGCAGCGTGAGGTGCTGGCGGAGTCGGCACGAGAACCTTCCACCAGTGCCAGGAGCTCCTGTGTGACAGGTGACCCATAAGCCCCATGCTGCAGGAAGGGCTCCCGCTGCTCTGCCTCCAGTATGGGACATCACCAAACAGATGGTGCTTGCCATCCTGCTTGGATATGAATTTTCACTTAACAGTAATTTTTCAAATTAAAGTGATTCTCATTAATATTGATAACATTTTGTTTTGTTATAAAATCTTCAGATCCATCATTTCAGAGTCCAGGGATGCCAATCAATTAGAGCTAAGTTGAAGTTAAATAGACTTATAATAATTCATCTCACTTCCCTTGTGGATAGAGAATGAATGAGAAGTGATTTGCATATATGAGCAACTTTTCTCTGCAGAAAATTCTATGCCATGGAATTTAAAATATTAAAGCTTCATCAAGTGGATATCAACTATCGATGCATCTTGCTGATACAGCTCCAGGTGCCGCGGCATTGACTGCAGAAGGATCTCTGTCTTCAGTGCCCTGAGCATGCCTGACCAGCAGTTGTAAGCAATGGATTGATGCCACAAAATGCCAAAGCTGCCTTTCAAACACTGAGCCATTTCTTTTAAGCCAGTATTAAATCAAGAGCAATCATCAGCAAAACAGAGGGGCTGGTGTCCCATATCTAAGTTGGAAATTTACATGTGGCAATAGCCGTGAAATTATCCGTAGCTAATTGGTCTCATACTGAAACAGACAAGTAAGCATGCTCTGGATTATTAAATGGTCCGTATCTCAGGTGTTTGCCCAATTAGACATTACCTCACTACACATTAACATTGGTAGTCTATGTGGATTTCTAGCCTTGTCTTCCACTGAAGTTACTTCTCTGAGACGCTAACTTGAGATGCATCATGCACAGCGATCAACATGGCGAACCTTCTTAGGCCACAGAGGATGAGAGCACGCCATGCACAAGGTGTGTGCTGCCTGAGCACGGCACGCCCAACGCCTTGGCACTTACTGCGCACCCATGCAGGCAGGACCCTGAGGTGCCTCACACACGCACGCAGCACGTACGTCCAGCAGTAATACACATATGCATGTGAATGCACACATATGTGCATAATTTGTTGCTGTTGTTGTTATAATTTTGCAGAAGGAAAATTTCAACTGCAGCAAGTCTGTATAGAAATCCAGGGAGTAACATAAGGTTTGATTTATATTTCTTAGGAACAATTATTTTGTAAAATGTGGATTAAATTTATGGTGAAAACAACTGCTGAGCTATGAACCATCTAATTCTTGAAGACTTCATGTCCCCGAGCTTGGGAAAGAGCTCAGAGAGCAAAGCCACACATCACCAGGGCAGCGCCAGGGCAGTGTGGTGGGCCCAGGTGCCTCCTCAGCCTGGCTCTCACAGAGCAGCTGTTTGTGCCCGTCTTCCTGCTGTGTTTTCAGGTCAACACTTTTCCCTTTTCTATCAGAGACGTGGTCCTTCCACATGACACACGCGCTGTCTTAGGTTGGCATGCAGGGAGCAACACGATAGCTTCACAACACAGCCCCAGGCTCAGTTTGGTTCCTTCTGTTTTCATTGATGTGTGGCCATCCCCAAAATGACATGGAGCACCCTCAAACACTGCACTCACTAAGAGGAAAAATGGGTTCTCTGGCAGATGTGGGGTTATTCCAAATCTGTGACATCCTGGAAAAGACAGCTACGGAGACCAAGAAGAGATGTGTAGTTACAGGGTGAGGAGGGAGGGGGTCCTGTGGGTGCAGCACAGAGGGAGTTTAGAGCACGGATGTCCCAGGACAGGGCCCCTGGATGCACAAGCAGTGGCATTAGGCGGAGCACACGGGGTGGTCAGAAGGCCTGGAGCAGGCTGGTGCAGCTCTAAGCACTGTGACGCCCACCTCCCCAGCATGCTGCAGACACCCCCTCAGGCACTCACACACCCGAGAGGATGAGAGCTCTGTACCTGCTGCCATCTTTGGGGACCATAATGGCGTGTGGTACCGCCTCTCACTACAGACATAGGTCAGCGTGCTTTTGCTGAGCAGCTAGGTGATGGAGGGTGCGGCAACTGAGGGTACTTAGCGATGAACATGGTACTGAGGGCCTGGGCTCCTGGCCTGCGTGGCACTGGGCGGACTCCCCTTGAGACCTGTGCCCGGGTGACTGCATCCAGGCCTCTCTGTGTGGGCTGCTGATGCGGTCTGAGCTGAGTGTGGAGATGCAGCCTGGGGAAATCCCCGCACCTCGGGCCCCCTTGCCTCAGAACCTGATGCCGCGCTGAAGCGGAGCGCACAGTTGCTTCTCTGTTGCCACCCGTCACCACAACCAAGAGATCCACACGTTGAGATGAGGAATGATTTTCTGAGCTACAGTACTGGGGGTTCCTGGGGGCTTTTCCCTGGGCTCCTCTAGCTGGGCAGCTGGGTGAAGGTCAGGCACGGAGCAGGGTGGGAATATGGTGGGCACAGATGCCAGGCAGGAGTGGCACAGGGTGAGGAAGCATGGTCAGGGGTCAGCATGTGGGTCACCACAGAAACCTGGAACCCGGGTTCTGGTAGCATTGCTCTGCCACAGCGGTGCGAGCAGGGGAGTCCTGGATTGCTGGGAATCACCAGTGCATGGGCACAGTTAGCTATGCCCAAAATGTGAGCGAGGCAGGAGGCTGCCTTCTGCCTGCAGCGGGGCCCACGTGTGTGGCAGTCAGGGGCGGCACTGAGCAGCCGGAACTGAGTGACGTGAAAGATGGAGGTGCTCCTGAGGCCAGCTGCATGCCAGATGGAAAGGGTCCACTGTACCAAGCTAAGCTGCCCAGGCTGGACTCCAGCTTGGGATCTTCCGGGCTCAGCCTCCTGAGCAGATGGGATTTTGAGAATGTGCTGTCATGCCTGGCAACAATAGATTATGTTCACTTGGGAATACGTGCACATCTTAGAAACATGCACACAGTAGGAGAAAATAAATAATAAGTTATGAATAAGCTTGCTTCCTCTCAAAAGTAAAAACTAAGGTAGTACTTAAAAACTAATCAATTACATTAATTCTAATAGAGGAAAATCACACATAGCTCACAAATCCAGTCTTTGATCACAATTAGTAGTGTTAAAAATGAAAAGCAAAAATCCTAGAAAATGATTAACAGTTTGAAACTCCTTCATTTATAGTTCATGTGCTGTATAAAATGCACTGATCACCTGCGCTACTGGTGAAACACTCATCAGGAGATAAATTAAGATATTCAGTGTCTCAGCTTCTGATTCACACTCTCCAGAAACTTGTCATGCTGGAGAGAGGGAATGAACTATAGGCATTATAAAGCGAGAAGCTATTGTTCCGAAACCTGAGACTTTCTAGTGGAGCTCACTGCGCCGTCTCCATTCCCAGAGTGCGCCCACGAGCCCACTGAGCAGTCTGCATCCACTGGGGCCCACAACGCAGCGTGGACGTGGAGCGCTGCACCCACAGTCTGCGCTGACCCGCCTACTGCCGCCTGCTCCTCTCCTAGGGTCCCCGCTGCACACATTCGCCTCCTGTTTCTCACAGGGAGCGTGAGCGATTTCCTGGTGAACCCTGGAGCACTGGACAACTCCACTGAGGCAGAGAGGGGCCTCCGCACTGTGACCCTCTGGACCCTGGGGCCTGTCCTCTGCGGGCGGGCGGGTCACTGCTGGCTGTGCCCTCACACTGTGCCGTGGGCCGCAGCTAAGGACCTGTCCCTGCCCCACCTCATTGCCCTCTCCTGCTCTGTCTCTCCGCTGCCCTGAAGGAGGTGGTTTTCCTCTACCGCACTTCTCCCCAAGTCTCTTCCTTGCCACAAGTCTGGGAGCCACACAGCCAGCATCGGTTCAGGTGGGGAAACCATGGGCAGAGCAAGGGTGAACCTCCTCTCCCCTATGTGCTGGACCGCTTCTGTCCCAGTAACCTGAAGGGTACAGGGCCCACACCTGGGTTTCCTAGAACCTTTGCCCGCATTCTCCTTCCAGCACGTGTTCCAATGTCCAGACTCAGGATGGAGCCCTGCATGTCCACTAACAGAGGAGACGAAGCCAGCATGAATGCACCCAAGGGAGCACTGCTCTGCCACGGACCAGGGGAGCCTGCCACAGAGCCACAGTTGTCCTGGTGACTTTTCTCTCATTGCCAAGACCAAATGCCTGGCATTCAAAATTAGGGGGTTTATTCAGCTCACAGTTAGTGGAGGTTCCAGTGCGTGTGCAACTGGGTCCGAGGCAGGGTGGCCCACGGCAAAGGGCGAGAGCTCATGGCAATGGAAGACAGAAAAGCAGCAAGAGTGTAAGGGAGGGGCAGCAGGCAGCCTCTCTCCCTGGCTTCTGCTGCATGCAGGCTTCCTAGGGCGCTGACACCCACAATCCCAGCATTGGGCCACGGGTCAAGCACAAACTCTAGAAGCTGCCCCATGACCTCAGCAGGCTTCCAGGGGACCATCTAGAGACAAACTGTAACATCCTGTGCCAGATGGCAGCGCTGCAGGCCCGCAGGCCAGCACACAACACTGATCTAGCCACACACTGTCACATCAGCTGACTCAAAGGAAACCAGGGCCTGAACATAAACCATGCAACACAAAATTTAGAAAAAAATTTAAAATTAGGACCTTGAGTTTCGTGACAAGTTTTAATGTGGCACAGTTCACAATTCAATAGAGAGACAATTGACAAGTAGGAGTTTGTTGGGTTCTTCAGCTCTGAGAGAGAGAGATGCTGGTGAGGGACTCAGAGCACAAGCTGCAGGGCAGGAGGGAGCGGTCACCACGCCGGCTGCAAAACTTCCACTCACGCATGCGCGTGGAAGCCTGCAGCCCCTCTGCTGTGGAGTGAAAGATGTCAGCAGGAAAAGGCTTGTGTGCCACAAGATTCTAACTCTGTGATGTTTTAGGAAAAACAAAAATATGGGGACAGCGAGGGGTCATCTTAGCTGGTATCCCATGAGAGAGGGTGAGTGAATAGGGCTACAGGAATTAAGGTCTCTGAGATCCTGCCTGAGGCAATGGTTCCTTTTAAAATAGGACACCAAAAATGAGAGTAAAAAGAAGCGGTGAGCTAGATCTCCCAAAAATTAAAAAGAAAAAAGATCCAGCAAAGGAGTAACCAGTAAAACCTATCTTAAGAAAGGAATTATAGCTACAGGAAAACAGCAAAACAAGCCATCAAACAGAATACAATATGGTAAAACACCTATCTGATAAGGACCTTATCTTCGGAATGTTTAAATCACACTTAAACTTGCTCACTACGCCGCAAACCCACTCAGAGTGTGAGCGCAGACCTGAATACGTTTCAGCCCGGAGAAGACAGGCAGTGGCCGCATGCACACGGGCAGGGAGCTGCAAACAGTGGCCAGGTCCTGCCCCAGGACAGCGACGAGAGGCGGCCACCACCATCTCCGGCTCTTCTGGAGTGACAGGGAGGCAACACGGTGCGACAGCGAGCATGGGAGGTTGCAAAGCTCAAGCGTTGCTAGGGGAAGCCAGGTGGCCCAGCCCGTGGGAGGAGGGCGCTCAGCGTCTCAGGATCCAGGCACTGAGGCACGACCAGGGTCGGGGTCAGGTGGACCTCCAAGAGCCGAAGCTACGTTCACAGAAGACAAAAACTGGGAGCTCGAAGGACTGCTCATTCCATTCGAAAGTTGAATCAAGTCAAATTTTAATGGAGTCTGAGCAAATGTGACATTATGTTCCTGTCAGCTGTCACATGTGGGCATTTGGGGACATTTCACAGCCACTGCCCTTTTGTTCTGTGGATCTTCATAGAAATAGCATGGAGTTGTGGTACTGTACTGCAGAATCCAAACAGAGAATCAGAAAAGTCAGCAGAGACTGCAAGCAGGGCGTCGTCATACTGGAGGATCCTGGGGAGGTCTGCACGCAACCTCAGAGGCCAACGAACAGGAAGGCAACTAGCTGGGAGAGACGGAGACTGCGCAGGAAAATGAAAACAAAACAAAGCAAATGTTGGCGTCTCTGGGGAGGTCAAAGCACGTATGCACCTGGGAGAGAGCAGAATGACACTCACGTGTACACACACGCATGCACATGCATACACACACACACACACACACACACACACACAGAAACCATCAGACAAAGCAAAAGTTCAAGGTTTTGAAGATAAAGTTAATTCTACTTACCAAAGGAGTAGTACAAAGATAGAGAAATGGAAAGAGAAAAAGATAATCTAGACCAGCGCAAGTTCCCATGTCTGAATGATTCAAGCCAGAATTTCACAGGAAGTGGGGCCTCTTGCTTTGCAGGACTCAGGATGGGGCAAGAGGAAGCTGGTTCCCAGGCCTGCCCTCTCACACTTCCGGAGGCAGGACAAGGCTCCTTCCTGGCGCGTCAGGAGAGGGAAGCCCAGCATCACTGAGAGCCGGCGGTGCGTGCGAGGACTCCTCTGCCACTGAAGAAGCCTCCTGCAAGGCTACATTTCTCACAGTGCCAACTATATTGGGGAGCCTTCGTATCCACTCTGGACATCGAAGTCTCTCAAGCGGGCTGGCGGTCTCTCAACCAATGCTGTAGGGGGAGGTGTGCCCGGGAGGAGGGCACCTGGGCAAGGGGAAAGGAAGTGGCCCTAGGGTGGAATGGGGCCTGTCTGCAAGGAAGCAGGTGGCCAGAGGCCCAAGAAGGCGTGGCCAGAGCAAGGGGAGCTCTCCAGGGAGACCCCGTCCCCCACAGGAAGGTGAGCAGCACCAGGTGGGAAGCAGCGGGGGAGAGAGCAGGTGGCTGCCGATTCTCGGGGCAGGCAGAATGTGCGCAGGACGTAGGCAGGCCGTGGGCAGGCCGTGGGCAGGCCGTGCGCAGGCCGTGCGCAGGCCGTGCGCAGGACGTGGGCAGCACGGGTGGGACTCAGGGCTGCCCGGCCTCAGGACGCCGCGGAGAGGCAGAGCAGCACTGCAGTCAGCAAAAGGAGGAGAGACGGGGCACCTTGCAGGGGAGCAGCTGGCCGGGCGACTAGAGTCCAATGAGTGTTCGCACTAAACGGAAATGAACGAGTATTGATTAAAGGGCAATTTGCGCAACCAGAGATCTAAATACGAAAGACGAAACAGTGGGGCTTGCTGGCCTGGGCCGGAAGCCTGGGCTTGTTAGATCATGAGCAAACACAGCTCTATGAAAACAAAAGCCAGATTGAAAGTCAAGCAGTGAGCGAAGGGCCAGGACCATATGCTGATGGCTGAAAAATTAATGTATTTGCTAAAATTCCAATTTCCATCACTTTCGTGTGCGGGCAAGCTGTGGGCACGGACACAGGAAACGGCGACGTTCACCGAGCTGCGGTGCACAGCCCGCTCCTGCGCAGAGACTGTCAGAGGCAGGCTGCGCAGGGCAGGTCCACGTCTGATCTGAAAGTTAAGGAAAGTGAGCGGTAGATAAGTCCAGGCCCGAAGTGGTCTAGAGCTCGTGGGAGCCTTCTGAGACCTGATCCCGGGACAGACTCCTCTGTTTGGTTTAAAATATAACAAAATCACATAATAATTATAACTTGTTTCTGCTGAACGATAGAGTCCCGTGGACACCTTGAACAGCAGCAATTATGGCTTTATGCCTCATGAAGCTGCACGGCTCATTAGAATACAATGAAATAAAAAGATCAACTAAAAATAATGGAAATTCTCCACAGGGGTAGAAAAAAAAATAACTTTATGAAGGCGAATGACTTCCACACAGCGTCACTGAACCGAGAATTCCAGGTCAGACATGCGCAGTCGATTTCTTCATTTATTCATAGTTCGCTAATTCTTCTGTAGCTTTGCCAGAACAATTGAACAGAAGGATGTTCTGTGTACAGACGGAGACCTGCAAACGTCAGCTGACTCACGTAAGATAGAATAGTGTGCGCGGCAGGTCAGAAATGACCCACGCGTGTCGATGCCGCCGTGGCCCAGAGGCTGAGGAAGGGCCACTCTACTCTGTGGAAGGGCCACACAAGTGAGGGCCACGTTCTGCCCAGCCATACAGAATAGCAGTGCTTCTTCTTATTTATATACATTTCACTTTTTGAAATTTTAGAGTTTTTTTTTTCATTTTAAAGCATAAAAATAGTTAAAAGTAGTTTAACAATAGTTTTTTTTTAAAAAAAAAATCAGCATTAGCAATAATACAAGATTTCACTAAACAAAGTAGTAGGAATTCAACAATGGTTGCTATATTACATGATGCTATCTTCAAATTAGTTGTTTAGGTTACCAGATGTTGAGGTGTAAGATTCATTTAAAGAAAAAAAATAACAAAAATTTATAAGAAATTCAAAAGAGGAAAAAAAAATCAGTTAAAATTTTTTTGACAATTAACTGCTCCTTTCAAAAGGCCAGCAGAGGGCCGGGCGTGGTGGTGCATGCCTGTAATCCCAGCACTTGGGAGGCTGAGGCAGGAGGATCGGTGAGAGTTCGAGACCAGCGTGGGCTACAAAAGTGAGCTCAAGGCAAACTTGAACTGCATAATGAGACCCTGGCTCAAAAAAAAGACAAAAGGCCAGCAAAAATCAACAGTGCAATTATTCAAAGCATTCTGTGTATACCTAATTGTATCTCTTCTCCCTCTTTCTTTTGTCCTTTTCCTCATGCTAGTTTTTCCTTCCCATTGAAAAACTTTTTTCCCTTTCACAGTGTCTCGGTTACTCTTCTCTCGTTGCTGGGACAAATATCTGACACTTAAAATGAAGGAAGGAAAGGTTTATTTAGCTCACAGTTCGTGGAGGTTTCAGTCCAAACTCAGCCGGCTCCAAGGCAGAGAGGCACATGGCAGAGAGCAGCAGTTCATGGTGGTGGGACACCAACAATGGCGACAGGGGCAACAGAGAGAGAGTCTGTTTCTCTGTCTCTCTTATGTTACGTTCAGGCTCTCTGCCCTAGGTTAGGTATAGCACGTGTACCCATAATCCCAGCAGTACTAAGACTCATAAACCCTGTAGTACTAAGACCCATAATCCCAGTGGATCATGAGTTAGTCTCAAACTCTAGAAGTGTCTGTCCCATGATCTCATGAGGCTTTGGGTGGCCGACTAGACACAAACATGACACACACTAGCTGTTGTAACTTTCAGATCTCAATTTACTCTCTGAAGTTCTCACACCAGTGAGTTAATAGGATGTCTGCACATGTGGATCCAATTTAATTCACTTATCACTATAGTCTCTAGCTACATCCATTAATCTATCATAGCCCTGAGTTTATCTTTTTAAATAGCTGAGTCATACCCCATTGTGCAAAAATGCCCTACCTTTTTTATCCATTCCTCAGGTGATGGGCATTTAGGTTATTGCTAAGACTTGGCTATGACAAATTGTGCTGCTATGAACATGGGTGCGCATGTATCACTGTGATCTGATGGTTTCAATTCTTTTGGAAAAAAACCACCTAGGAGGGAACCAGCTGGCTTGAATGGCAGCTCCAGTCCTAGCTTTTTCAGGAACCTCCATGCTGATTTCCATAATGATTACACCAGCCTGCACTCCCACCAAGAGTGGAGAAGGGCTCCTTTTTCCCCCACAGCCTCTCCAGCATTTGTTATTGATTGGCTCCGTGATGATAGCCATTTAATTTGCATCTCTTCAATGACCAATGATGTTGGACATTGTTTTGAATATTTGTTTGCCATTTGTATCTCTTGAAGTATATATTCATCTCAGATGCCCATTTTTGGATTGGGTCTTTGAATTTTGGAGGCCTGATTTTTAAAAGTTCTTTATGTGTTCTATATAGGAATCCTTTATCTGAAGAACAGTCTGCTATAATTGTTTCTCACTTCCTTGGTTTTCTTTTCACCCTGCTGGTGATTTGTTCTGATGTGCAGAAACTTTTCAAAAAGATGAGATCCCCATTGTTGATTCTTTGAAGTATTTTCCAGGCAGTCTGATTTTTTATTTAGGAACTCTTTACCTACCCCTCGATCCTTAAGGTTTCTACTTACTTTCTCTTTCAGAAGATTTAGTGTTTCAGTTTTAATACTTAAATCTTTGATCCATTTTGACTGTAGTTTTATATATGTGTCTATCTTAGGTCTTCAGCAGGTGGAAAGCCAGTTTTTCTTGTCACCATTTATTAAAGAGGCCATTTTTCATCCAGTGGGCATGTTTGGCCCTTTTATAAAGGTAAGGTGGCTGAGTGCCTTTGTAATTGTGTCTGCATCTTCTAATCTGTTCCCCTGATCCTCAGGTCTGTTTTGTTTTTTTTTTTCAAGTACCATGCTGATTTTATCAAAGTAGCTTTGTAGTAAAATCTCAAATCAGGGATTGTGATGCCTCCTGCCTTTTTTGCCCAGGACTGCTTTTGCTGTTCTAGGTCTCTTCTGGTTCCAGATGAATTTTGGGAATGATCTTTCTAGATCTGTGAGATATACTGATGGTCTTTTAATTTGAATTGCATTGAATGTGTATAACAATTTTGGGATTATGGCCATTTTCACAATGTTGGTTCTCCCTCTTCAGCAGCAGAGAATATCTCTCCATTTTATGAAATCCTTCTCAATCTCTTTCCAGAGTACTGTGCATTTCCTTGTATAAATCTTTTGCTTCCTTTAATTTCTAAGCATTTCATTTTGGAAGGGCATTACTGTGAAAGGCGTGGTTTCCACAATTTCTCTCTTGGTGCATTTGTTACTTGCGTGTAGAGATGCTGTTGGCTTTTGGGCACTGACTTTGGATCCTACTACACCACTGAACTTGGTTGTTCTGTCTACAAGTCTCTTGGTAGAGTTTTTGGGATCTTCTATGTACGCCATCATGCCATCTGCAAATAATGATAATTTATAGGAAAGGAAGAAGTGAACTTGTCATTCTGCACATATCACCTGGATGAAATGAATACTGCTGCTCTTTACTTCTGAAGTATCTTATGATAACTGAGTCATGAGAAAAAGAGCCACACATGGTGATTTTTGCTCTTTTCCCTCTGCTGAAAGCCAAGGGAAGTTCCCTCCCTCAGGGCCCTGCTGCCCACTTCCTGTTCCTGTTTGCAGCCCTGCAGCCCTCTTCCTGTTCCTGTTTGCAGCCCTGAAACCCACTTCCTGCTCCTGTTTGCAGCCCTGCAGACCATTTCCTGTTCCTGTTTGCAGTGTCAGCACCTCTGGCTTCATTTTTTTTCCTCTCCTGCGTACTGAAATTTGGTCCATTGGAGCCCATGTGGCCTTCTTTGTGCTGGAGCTCCAGACATAACTTTAACTTAGTAAACATAAAAATCATTGCCTTTCAAATGTAACCAAGCTGTAAGAGTGAAATCTTAACTGATTTTAACATGTCATTCTGACCACGAGGCTCCAAGGAGTGGGCTTCTTTGCAGAGTTGCCCCTCGCGCCTGTGGGGTCTCCTGCTTCTAAAGCCTGGCTGCCTTTGTTGTCTGGTTTTGCCATAGCTTTAACAGAGGCTCAGTTTAATACCCAATGTCTCATGCTAGAGCCAGAGGTCCCTGTGCCAGTTTTTAAATAAAATCTAATGTGCCTGAGCTACGAACCAGATCAGTCTTAGGTATAATTAAGATGACAGAACTCAGCGACTTTAAGATGACAGAACCCTATGACATGAGGGTCTCCCAGTGCAGCCAACCCCACTGCGAAGGAAATGCGGTCCTTTCCAAAAGGCTGCTGTGCCACCTCCTAGCTCCATGCCCGTGCGGTATCTGTCACAGCATCTGGTTTTAACATAGCTATAAAGAGGGTGCTAAAGCTCTACAGAGTACCGAGGCAAGGGGGGACAGCCACTGTGCAAGGTCAAGCAAGCCACGCCTTAGGGATGTGCTAGTCCTTTGCTTCTGTCCATTTGTCATTGTAGCAATGTTGCCACAGTGACAGGTCTGAGAAGCAGCGCCTGCAAGGAGGTGCGTCGTTGCTCCAGCAGGGGCCTTCCAGAACCGTCGGGTACAGCTGCTTGCTCAGCGGCCCCATAAGGGAATCACTTCATCGCATCTCAGGAGGGATGCTCATGGCACGTGGCTTGGGGCCCTTTGTTTTGCGAGGCGTGAGAAGGCGTCCAGGATCCCCCCCCTCCACCTGCGTGCTTCCCAGCAGCTGTCTCTTTGGTCACCATCTGACTCGAGTGGAGAGCTGTGGCCCGGGAGAGGAGGTTCGGTAGCCCACTCCTCACTCTTCCTCCGCAGGCCTCATGCTCGGGCTGCCGAGGCGGGCAGACAAGGAATCCGTCTTGGCCAACGTCACCTGTGGCTACGTTGAAATTTAAGCACCTCCCAAACATTCGCTCAAACGTTCTCCCTGCAGTGGAGACAAACAGCCGGCAGCACGACGATCCACGGTGCCGCTTCCGAGGGAGCACTCTTCCCTTCACCCCGAAGCCGGTGGACGCCAGCCTCGGACAATAGGTGGCAGGTGGGGCGCGTCTCGGCCCCAGGGCCAACCTCAGGCTGCCCTTCAGCCTGCGTTCTGCATAGATGCTCTCTATTTATATTCCCAAAACAGGTAAAAATTGTACGACAAATCTCTACGTTATAATTCAAAAAATTATTTCAAATTATTTGCTGTTTGTATGAAGTAAGCATATTTTCGCTTCAAGTGAAATAAATGCTCTCCACAGTCACCTGCCACACAGAAGGAGGCAGAGGGGGGCAGACGGGGTCGTTTCCCTGTGGTCTGCAGAGACGTGTCCTCTAGGGCTGTCCTGCCCCGGGTCGCCAGCAGTGGGCGCCACCAGCCCTGGTCTTCGGTGGGCAGCCCTGCCAGGCATCGCTGGTTCCCCGAGGAGACTTGGAGAGTAGCAGAGAGGACGGAGGACCGAGGCCTTGGGAAGCCGGGAGCAGCGGCTCCGCTCCCCTGCCGGAGCGATCGGAGCGCTGGCTCTGGCGGCTTCGCGCGTACATTCGTCGCCTGCCTCTAGTTTCCCTGTGCAGCCGCCGAGGCCAACCGTGGGTACAGCCGGTCTCCAGCTCCAGCGCAGGACGCCGCTCTCCCTGCGCCTGCTCCGTACCGCAAGCCGCGACCCTGACCACTGCGGGACAGCACGGAGCGCTCCACCCAGTAGCTTCCCTTTGGAGCCCCAGAACCCAGCAGCTGTGACCTTCGGGGAAGAGCTGCACAGCCTGGGCAGGACGGGATCGGTGCCTGCTCCCATCGCTGCCACCCACGAGCCCGTGACCTGAGGTCGGACCGCCTTCCGGCCGCAGACCCTGCGTCCAGCTTGCTGGCCTGCTGCCAATGAAGGCCTTTCCCCTACCAGTGTCTCTGTCGTTACTGACTTCATCAAGCGGCAGAGAAACCAGACGCTTC
>PVKN010001518.1:0-17373 GCA_004027915.1 Capromys pilorides
TGAGGAAAAAAAAACTTAGACTAAGTTTTATCTAATCATGAGAAAAATAAAATTGTTTTCCTTCCAAAAATAATGTATCTTGATTAGCATATAGTACATGACTGGTGCTGACCATGTGGAAGCCAAATGTTTTATTCCAATTAAAACTGCCTCCAGCTTTTACATTTTCCAGCAGACAAATAGGAGCCTCCCTGCCTTGACTCCAGCTTCTGGTATGGCTCCTCTTTTGACCTTGTTCTGCAGAAGTGCCAGTCCACATGTCCTTCACCTAGGTTGAGGACGTATGTGTTCGCCCACATCCCCTCATGCTGCTTCTCTTGCCCCAGGACCTAGTTCCCCCAAACAAGGACTTTGATTTGATCGCCCGCCTGTCCTTGGTCTGCAGAGTAACAGGCCAGTGGGAATGGTTGTCCTCCTCAGCACGTGCTCATGACTGCTCTGTGTCTGTCCTCCTGTCTACGTCCTGCTCTCCTCCACCCTATTCTGTTATGTGTTTCTGGGTTTTGCCATCATAATCATGAGGACTACAGAGGGGTTTTGTGGAATGTTAGAGAAACCATAACTAGTTCTTCTGTGGGATGTTACATTATGTCAAATTTGCTCTGGCAAGGACAACAGGTTTAAGTTGCTCTGCTTCTTTAAATTCATAGTTTATAGGAAACTAAGAAAAAAAAATTTCTGGTTTCAGATAACCCCTATCAACAGGATGAACCAAGAAAATGTTTCATTATAGCAAAAATTATACACAAATGGAAACACATTGCTTCTCATTTGATAAGTATTACTAATACAGGGCTCTGTTACCATCTCAAAACTGACTTGGAGCTAATATTTGCTTTTTTGTCTCAAATATCAAGAGAAAGCCTGCTAGAATACAACATCCTCTTTCAAATCATTCTCCCTCAATAGAACTGATCATACCACCTGTTTTCTGGATAACCCTCGGAGAAGTTAATAAAAATGACTCTACAGACAGTTACAGTCTAAAATAGTTGACTATAGCTTCCAAATCTTTGTTCTTTTCTTTTCTGTCTCCCAAGGAGTGTAAAATTTTTTTGTCTTTTTAAATGAAACAAACTCTTTTAATGCATAAAGAAACAAGAAAGTAGGAAGATGACTTCCTTAACCTAGATTTGGCCCTCTTCCTTTCTAGGGGAGGCCCACTTCCGAAAGGGAATCTCAAGTTTGTATATATGTAGCTAGATTAAAATGAGCTGGATGCCCTTTTTCTTCCCAATATATTACTGAAGAGCCTTTAAAAATAGACTGCTCTCTTAAAAAGTAGAAATCAGCAAGATCAGAAGAACAATCGTAAGTAGTTCAGGGCTTTCACCTCTGGATTTTTTGAGGGTCTCCTGGAAAAATGAAGAAAAACTTTAGTTATGTTGACCCAAGTGTGTGCCTGACATTATATGCTTCAGTGTAAGTAGCATCCTTATTTTTCCTGGTATATTTCTTCTAAATACACTACCGCATAGTTCTCCCAAATAGCTTACTATATGCCACTTAACATTATGATTTTTTTAACATAATCAGTCCCAAATGCCTGGTGAAGAGTGTTTATGAAACTATTGTATGTAAAGATAAAAGAAGATGCTGTGGGCATAGTGTACCTTGGCATTCTTCATCTGCATTTCAACAGTTGAAATTACTGTTTTAATCTCTACTTTTGGGACTTGCTAAGATGTATGGACTTCAGATGCATAAGCACACACAATGCCAATTTGTAACCTTAAGGCAGACATATGGTGAAAGTACCACTAATTGTATTGATGTATTTTCTCTCCAGACATTTTATACTTAGATTTTAACTTAATAGCGTATAGCTTAGAATGGCATGTCTCATATATACAAAGCAAAACTTATCCCTGGAAATAGCTTACAAATTGGTTAGAACACATTATTATATTCCTTCTTTTCTTCATTTGGTATAAAACCTAGCAGAAGAGCATGCAAATAAACATAGCCTGATTAAGGTACACTACCACTGATACTACTTTTCAGCACCATCTCCATAGTGGTCACTAAAGTTCATGCTCATGTTTATAGCTATGAGTGTCTGTGTATGTTATTTTAACCGATTTACACAGTAATCTCACAGCTTTTTGGTCTCTACAGTTGAAGGTTTTCAAAGAATAATTAAGGGTAAAACACCTACTCAGGCTGTTTACCAACTATTTTAACGGACCAGTTACAGAGACTTCCCTTGCAAAAGTTTGTCACACCTGTCACATTATTCAGACCTTCCTCATCAAAATAGCTTGTGTAAGATTCTAGAGGAAATGGGAGGAAATGGTCAATACATTTGAGCTTTTCAAAAAAAAAGCCCTGTTCTTTGAAGTGAAAACATTTTAGTCAACTTGACTCATCCCTTCTTCTATTGTCTAAAACTTTTAAAAGTAATTAGATACTGGCAGCAAAGTTGACAAGTGTTACCTTTTCTACAATGATTATTTAATATGTAATAGCATCTATCACGTAATTCACACAAATTACTTTCAAGGTTAAAATCTTCCATTGATGTTTCCTCAAATTCTACCATGTATTTATTATTATCCTTTCTACCCTGGGTTTTAGAAACAGCCTCCACCCCAATTTTCCTGGGCAAATTTTGAGCTTTAGTATTATCAATGCACTTGCCTTTCTTAGAATTTGTGCTTTTTTGTTCTAGAGAGGGTAATACAATAGAAGAGGTAAGGCCTGGGATGAAGAGGCCAAACCCTCCCTGTCTTGTTTACATGGGTCCTGACTAGTCCCCCTTTGGCATTTACATCCCATTCACTTGAGGCCTCCTCTGCTACTTTCCTCCCTTTCCCAGGGCAGATGAGGCCAACCATGGTGTCCACCACAGCACCAGCAGGAGCAAACAACTCTTCAGAAAGCACATTTTCCCTGAAAACACAATACTGGGGCCCAAATGCCACAGTGGAAGGAAGGACAGAAGGAAGGCCAGGTACCAGTGAGCACTACAAATGCCTCCTGGAGAAGATGAGGGGCGGAGGGTACAGACCACAGGAAGACACTTTCATGGGGCTTAAGCTGCAAAGTTTGAAAACTCCAAGGCCTTTACCCGACAAGATATGGAGTTGTGACAGTCTTGCCCATTCTGTGGAGTGGTAGGGGGATTCAGAGCTCCACTGTTCACATAATAGAGTCGAGACATTGAGCTGTGCTACCCCAGAGTTCCCTAGGCTGCCACATAAACCAAAGAGAACCACACACCTTGAGGCTTAAGTAGCATGGCAAGTCATTGCTCACTTTCCTGTTAGAAATTCTTCCCACACAGGAATCTGAGTTTCCAGAGGGTTGAGCGCAAGACTTGCTCACCTGTATCTCTAGTACCCGTTAACAGTCTGGCACAAGTAGAAATAGTAGAGCTTCTCTGGAGGACCTCCTGCTTTGCCATGTTACTTCTCTCAAAAAAAGGAACACGAAAGGTTCTTTGTACCACACGAATACTGGGAAGAGATGATGAAATAAGACTAAAGGAGGGGGGAAAAAAAAGAAGTAATGATTCCCCAGCCCTTTAGAAGCTGTAACAGGAATGGAGGAGAGGAGATGGTGAGCAACTGTTATCTAAGTAATTGTTTAGAGTAATTAGCAAAACAAACTATTTTTAAGTTTAAATGATTATTTAATGACCAAAAAGAAAAAAAAAAATAGACTCTTTCATAGTAAAAGCTGCAAGCAGGGCCTTTTGGCTTACTCATGCTTGCTGGGTCTGCTTGAAACCACTTTTCTCAGCGGACTGTTACCCCATTCTCAGGCCCTTCAAACCTGCCTCACCAAACTGTAGTCCCCTCAGAGGACAATGTTCTCTGAACCATCCCCCGTGGCCCAGCTTTGTCTACTCAAGCCCCACAGCAGGAATCCCAGCCTGGAGCCACTGTGAAAGCCTTCTACCAGTAACCCATGGTTTAATTTAGATCTTGTATATTCACCTTTTAATCTAAGAGATGAAGTTGGCAAAATAAGAGAAACACATATGGAGGAAATAGGACACGTCCTATCTCCTCTATTTCCTGTGGTTGGCAAGCAGCAGTAGTGGCAGGAGTGTTAAGGTGATTCTATTTGATTCCTCTGTATAATTTGAAAGCATCCTTATCTTAGCTACACTCTATTCTCACTAGACTCCTTACAATTTTCTTTAGTCATCTTTGCTATTTCAATACCTCTAGTCAATAACTATAATCCCATCAAGAATTTTATTAATGTTGTTCTTCCTAAGAAACAAATCTTTTAGAACCCTTTTTAATCATAAAGGAAACCAAAGGTAATTGTGATATCACCCCTTCTGTTCCCTGCATTTATATGAAAAGTTGACACTATCTGAAGCACTGCTTGTTTTGGCTCAATTCTCAGAGGAAATGTGGCACAATCAATAACCACAATAGAATGGCCAGGACATAAGTACAAAATCAAGAGAGCAACTAACTCATCGACATCAATTAATAGCCTGGATCCAGCACATAGACAATGTCACTGTATCTGGCTGGAAAAAGGGACATGAAGCTCTTTCACTGGCTCAAATCTGTTACCTGAAATGCTTCATATACCTGTGGGTATATATAGGTATATAGTAGGTATTGGCTGCTTAGACCACACCATTCACTTTCTATCCTTTGACTGGAATGAGTAGTTTGAGTTCTACACAGTTATGGAAAGGGTTCACCTTTATTCTCATTCTTTAGTTTTTATATCATCTAAGCTGCTTTTTCCCAAGGTCCTCATCCCTGACATCATCTTTCATCTGTTTAGGAAAAAAAGTTAATGACATACTGACTCATTAGTTCTTGGAGCACAGAACTTATCTGCTCTTCATTTCTTTATCTGACAGCTTGAGGGGAAAAAAGTTGTATTTTATCTTGCGTCCTTACCCCCTTGAGCCATCTCATGGCTCCTCCAAGAGCCCAGTTGATGCATTTCAGTGTACAGATGTCACAGGCCTCTGCCACTCATGCTTTTCTACATGATACTAAACTCTCAGAAGCAGAGGACTTTTATTTCAAAAAGGTAACAGCAGTACTTGCCAGCAGCACGCTGCATGGAATTAAGATGGACCATCTACTGTAGTGCCTCTGTCTACTGTGGTGCCTCCGTGAGTTTTGAGTACTGGCCTCGAAAGTAAGATTGTCACTACTTGAGTCTTTTTCCCATTATTGTGATTATTTCCTCATGGCTTTATTTTGATTTTCCGTTGGTGTAATTGGTGTGCTAGCTGCATGCACTTGCTGTTGTACTTGTGTCAAATGATTCTCTAACTTCCTTTGGAAAGCACTAATGAATAAGTGCTATTTCTCTTCTCTATTGTTGGGTTTTTTGTAAAGTTGCTCAAATGCTCTCAGGTATGGCGGCTCTGAATGGAGGACTTGGCGCCACAGGCTTGACGAATGGCACAGCTGGCACCATGGACGCCCTCACCCAGGCCTACTCAGGAATTCAGCAGTACGCAGCAGCTGCGCTGCCCACTCTGTACAGCCAGAGCCTGCTGCAACAGCAGAGTGCTGCAGGCAGCCAAAAGGAAGGTATGTGCCTGCCCTGGGCCCCCACCAGGGCCAGGCAGGGCCAGCCCTACCCACATTTGCCTTTAAAGCACACTTAGAAAATGCTGACTTGAACCCATGTCATAAGAGAAGTCAGTTGTTTTATTTCTAGTGTTCATGTTCTCAAACTTCAAGCTTCTCTCCTCATTTTTTAATTTTTCATTCAGCTATTAAGCTGAACTTCTCAGCTGTTGTACCTCCTCATGCATTTATTAGTTGCTACCATAAGAAATTTGTGAAGAAGCTCCCTCTCCCAATGAGCGTGGACCGAAAGTCTCTTGCTCAACGCAGACTCTTCTTAGCAGAAGACTTGTGCAGGCTGAGCATGCTCCTCCCTGCACTCCGCAGGACCCTCGAGTGTCTTCACCCTGTGATTTGTGGCTGCCTCTCAGTAGCCACACGCCTCAAGCTAATGAAGAAATCCACACTTACAATCAGCTTGGCCTTCGTTCCAATGAGTGTCTTCTGGGGAAGCAAGTAGCTGATGGCCCTGCTTCCCTTCCAAGGGCAGATGTACTTCAGGAAGTTAATGCTAAGGATGAATTAAAGCCAACTATAACATGGTTAATAACCTAATCTAAATATAGCTTGTCATCATTCCTTTTGATTCCTTCCTCCTTAATTTAAGTTGCTTTAAAGCAAAATCAACAACAATCTATTTTTCCTGACTTATTTAGAATGTGAGAGAGAAGCTAAAATAGAAAACTAATGAAGATTTCTAAAGTTTTATTTCTCCTTTGCCCTCACCCAAAAGTTCCAAACTGCTTTTGTCTGAATATCCTTAAAGTATGATGTGGTGTAAGAATCATTTTCCTTTGAAAATTAAGAGACCACAGCTTAAGAGATACTCATTTTTTTCCTTTGCTAAACAACACAGAGATCATTAAAAATGAAAGGTATGTGAAATTCTGGGGGTTTTTATCATTTCAATTTTCTCTTTACTCTCAATTGTGATAGTTACTGCAGATTCTCTAAGTGTGCAGCTGTTCAGACAACTGTGGTTCACCAGGCGTGTGAAAGGGACGGACATCATAACCACTCCAGGTCTTCCCTCCAGTGTCTGTTTAGTCCTTCTTCCTGGGGTCTGGCTATTAGGATGACAAATGAAGGTAGCAGGAAAGACCCCGTAAAATTACGTCCTCAAACTGAGACCTTATTGCTTTTACAGAATGTTGCTCACCTCTCCATTACCAAGCAAGGCCTTAGAGCAAACTATATAGCTTGTGCCACCAAGAAGGCATAAGACTGAAAGACAAAGCTCTGTGGTTTGGGGCTGGGAAGGTAGCTCTGTGGCACAAGTGCCTACCTGGCAAGTTCAAGGTCATGAGTTTGAACCCCGGTCCTGGAAAAAAAAAAAAAAAAAAAACGTGGTGTAAGTGGGCCCTACAACCTTTTTTTTCTAACTGCTTTGTTACTGCCCTAAATTTCTTTGCCTTGAGTGTTAGGGGTTTGTAAAATAGGTTAAAGTAACTATTGTCCACACCTGATTAATGTAGTTCAAGAAATTTAACCTGTTAGTTTAAGTGAAATGTAATCTGAAGGGCAAATTATACTAAGAGAGAAAAGCAATGAATCCTATTAGCAAGCTGGATTTCTTACTTCAGTTAGTCAAGAGAACTGAAAGATAACGTATTCCTCCCTCCCCAACACACAGAGAAATGAACCTGTCTGTCTTATAAATAAATGGTTTTAAGTTTTTCCAAAGTAAATTTTCTGAACTTAGATCCCAAAAGATCTAAATGTGGGAAAACCCAGCACCTTTCTCATCCTCCCTAAATATCCTCTGACTTTTCTCATACCTTCCAATCCTTCCTTGTAATGGGCAAGTCACTCACACATACACAACTTAAGACTTCCAGGGACCCAAAAGGAGCCGAGAAATTGATGGTCTGGGACAGCTTTGTTCATGCAGATATTTCCTGGGTTTTACATTACTATATCACAAGCTCTGTGAGAAATATAAAATATAAATGCTCCAACCTGCTAAGCCCAGCAATGTAACACCAGTTACTCTCCCAAGTTAGAGTGACAGTAGCAAAAACTGGACACAACAGTGATTTGTAGGTAGGATTTTATTACTTCTAGATTTAGAGAAAAAGGACAATTCACAGGCAGCACCCTCCTGGGGAAATGGCAGTGGCCACTTTGTTGCATACAACTTCCATATGAAGTTACCTTTTCCTCATCTTAATAGTAAAAAGCTCAGAGTTTAAAAAATAAAAGTTTCTCGGTGATAAAAAAAAAAAAAAAACAGGGCTGTGGCAGCAAAACAAGAGATGCCACTGACTTTTTCTCTGGGAAAATAATCAGCACAAGGGCAAAGCTTCCTTCTGCCAAGCTGTGCCCGGATTCTCGTGCTCTCCCATCTGGCATAGATACATTTCAGATGCACAGAATTCAGAATCCAGGGTTATTCGAGCATGCCCAGTGAACTGCCCTATGCATTACATGTTAATTTTCCCAGGCTTCAAGAAGAGATGTACTTTATAGTTCAGAATGGGTCACATTAATCTCTCTGGATCTTTCATTCAAAAGAAACATTAAATTTGGTAGCACCACATTTGACCTATACAGACTTGGCCGTGGCCATCCATTTCCAATGTTTTGGTTTTTTATCAATTCATATTAAGTAAGCCCAATAGTTATGTCCCTTTGAAATGTAGGCTGCCTCCCCTGCAGTGCAACAAGGACCAATCTGTACAATCTGTGACCAATACAGAAAGTTAAGATACTCATTCAGACATATCTTTAAGGAAGAGACAGTTTGTCTCTGGTTGCAATCATATGTGTCAAAGTCTTCCTTGCAAGAGCCCCATTCATTGGGACACTATGATTTTATGGGAGCAAGAGAATAAACTCAGATATTCCTTGAAAAGGTGTTTGTGTATTTATTTTTATGAAGTTCTTTATCCTCATTTTATTTTTCAGCTCATATAAAGCCACCCATCCTGCCTCTGTAGGGAAATCATTGCAGCCTGTCCCTTGGGGCTTCATGACAGGACAAGCAGGCAGGCCTGCTCCCTCTCCTCTGAAAGACAGATGCAGAACCACATACTAGTTGCAAAGTTTATTTCACTAGCTCTGTGAGCCCTGTATCCTCATATACAATGTCCAAGAGACATCTAGCCCTTACTCTCTGTTCAACTTAATTGGATTCCTTATTTTTAACTTTGGGATAGCTATTGTACAGATGGACAGAGAGTTCAGAGAATGAAATGGAGAAGAACTTAAAGAGCTTTCCCTCTTCAACCAGTATAACTAACAAAATCTTCTCTTTTCTGTCACTATTTCTGATATTTGCTGGCAAAGGACGGATAAAGAGAAAGGAGTTTAGCTTAGCTCAGTCTGAGATGTTGTATGTCCACTAAACTCATTTCCAAGGGTAACTCCCATTGGCATCATTCTTATCAAAGTTGTGAGAATCTAAGTACCTTTCTTTCCCAGGCATTGACTAACTGCCAGTCATTTCTAACAGATGATTATTACATTATATTAAGAAAGTCTGGAAATCAAAACTGGCTGGGTAACTAGTAAATGATTAAAAAATCTAAGCAGTGCTGCTATATTCATTATTCTAAATTGCCTCAATTTGCTTGGAATGTATAGAACATTCTCTGTTCCCCTAAGAGACAGTCTACATGTAAGAAAAGCATGGTCACCCAACAAACGCATGCACAGATGCTGTGCTCCTAGCCTGTCCACTACTACCATTGTCACCCCCATGAAGAGAATCAAATGAATGTTGACATACAGTAAGTACATGGGACCCACAGAAGACTCAGTAAAGGAAGCTGTGTGCAGCCAGTATCTCTTTGGAAATTACAAAAATCAGAAGGATGAGTGCTTTCCTGAAAGACATGCCAGCTTTTGACATTTATCCACCTATTTAACTCTTCTGTAAGAAATAGCCTACATATTGTTAAAACATTCCTAAGAAGAGGCCTTGGGAACTAAGACTTGACAGATATCTTACACTGATTTTTTTTCTTCCTCTTTAGGTCCAGAGGGGGCAAACCTCTTTATTTACCACCTTCCACAGGAGTTTGGAGACCAGGACATTCTGCAGATGTTCATGCCTTTTGGAAATGTTATTTCTGCTAAAGTCTTCATTGACAAACAGACCAATCTGAGCAAGTGCTTTGGTATGCAAGAGAAGTTAGAATATTCCATTAGTTTCCCAAGTGAGGGAAAAATGTGAATGATGATTCTTTTTGGAATCAAGATAGGACCTTTCTGTGTGTTTATGTTGTGGGATGGGTTGATTTCTGAGCATATGTAAGCAGATTTAGGCAAGTGTTTAATCAAAAGGAAGTGTCTAGGTTATTCCTTTACATTATTATTATGATGCTCTGATTTACTATGTTATGCCATGCTATGCTATTAAAGTGTTTTACTATTTTATCTAATAATTTTAAACTATACAAGAATAGCCATTTCATCAAGCCCTGTAGATTTAACCATAAACTTTTATCAGATGAAACACAGTTAACAGACTGTACTTTAGTCTGTGTTAATCGAGAATAGTAAGTACTACAGATACTTTGCAACTAACTCGTTATCGCCCTCCAGATTTAATGTGACTCACAAACTATTGTGTGGATCATATATTTTCATGGGAAGCTTACTGTTTAGTACCTCAACATACACTTACATTCACAAGTATGACTTTGGCCACATCACAATTCCATGAACATAAAATGAGCATTTGATGACTCTCATACCTACATAGAGATCCTGGTGGGATTAAAGGGCCAGAATTTGGGCTTATAATATTAGCACATGCTACAAGAATGGTTCAGGGCACAGAAATTGTGCAGAGAGCCCAACCTCTCAATGCTGCTCAAAGCTAGCTTAGGTGTCAAGCCATACTTCTTTAAGCAGCTCTCTCAGACTGTACCTCTTGTGGTAATTTTTCCTCACCCCCTAAGAAAAGTTCACAGCATGTGTTTATGTTTTCACAGAGAATACAACATCCCTTAATTCCACTCCCTTTTTTTCCAAATTCTTTGTCTCACAAGTAGTTTACAGGCCAGGGTGCTCAGAGCACATATTACTCATTTGACAAACTCTGACCCAGTTTGAGTTACACCATTTGCTTTAATCACTCCTGCAATTTAATAATCCATGTTGGTAGTAGGCAGTAACGATAGCATAACACAGAATAGATATGGGCCAGAAAACACACAGAGAATTGCATATTGTAAAGGAAAAATATTGAAGGTAGGATCATTCCCAAACAGCTAAAAATTCAAGTTTACAAGTTGGTTGGCTGGCAGTGGAAAGCCAGTCCAAAGAGAATGTTGTACCTTCTAAACCTGCATCCTGGTGGTCTCTCTAATTTCTGTGTCATCATCACCTATGAAGGTCAGAGTCTCTGCTGTTAAGGGAATTAGTGTGTCAACTGTTTCAAGCCAGTGTTTTCACCATAGCAGGAAGGCTGTCAGCACAAACCCATTACACTGTTACTGCTGTGTGAGGACTATGTGCAGTCCTTTGTAATAGATCCCGAGAGTGAAATGGAAATTAAATTGTTACACAGGGTGTATGTGAACATGAGGTCTCTTTTGGGAGGCTTTCATGCAAATGGTTTTGAAGTAGGCTGTGTGTGGACAATATTCTAAGCTTATTAGGAGAGTAGAAAAGGGTTGTGTTTTGTGGGTTGAGAAGATACTACCTTGAAGAGATTATCAGTCCACAAACAACCAGTGTGTTCATAGTAATAACTGTAACTATAATAATTAGCCGACTGTTAGTAGCATTAAGAGCTATGCTCAAATTTCTTTTTTTTTAAAAAAAAAAAAGCCATTTAACAGCCCATGTTTCTCTATATTCTTAGGGCCCCATTTTTCTGGATTACCAATCATTAGATGATAACCCCTTCTTTCATTTGTACCTGTTAGCTGGGCTTTGTTGTGCATCTCACCCATAACCCATTTCCATTCATTAGTCATCTGCTACTTTTGTATAAAGATTCTGAGCAAAAGATAGAACAGAAATCTTGGACTTGAGATCACATTTTATCAGGAAGAGATTTCATATAAAAGTAAACCATTTTTGGAAGCCAGCCTACCTGAGAAAAGCTGCTCTGTCTTATGCTGTGTGCACATTTTTATCAGCTGAGGGGACAACTCAGCTCAAATTATATTTGTCTTTTTCTTTCTCTTACAGTTTGTACAGGAATTTTCTCTTTAGCTTTTAAATTTAACAGTAGATAGATGGAGATAGTAGAGAACCTTCTGAGCAGCTGATGTTCAGAACTGAGATTACGTCTAAATAACAGTTTCAACACTAGAAATCAGCAAGAACTATACAAGCTCACTGGCCCCAGCATTAACTAAAACTATACCTTTCCCTTGCTTGTATTTCTCCCTTGGCCTCACCCCTCAGTGTCAGAACAAACTATAGGATCAAAATTCTCCTGTTTCTGAGTCTCAGCAGAGCATCATTGGTTCTTTTTCAAATGCGTATCCTTCCTATTTTCTTGACAGCAGTGGTTACTGCAATGAAAGATACTGGAAGTTCTGTTCAGATGGGTAAGCCCTGAGCTAAACCATTTATTCTTAAGTCTCAAGAAGACAAGGTAGCAGGTTTTTTTCTGTTAGGTTTACTGCAGCTTTGAAAATGGAAACTGAGCCAAAGAGAAAGATCTAGCATTTCCCTGGTTCTTCACAGTAATAACTCCAGAATGTTATAAGTTAAGTGTAAATTACTCTAATTCAATAATGTGTTAATTCATTTACTCATCCTATAGCCAAGCAGATATAGGTTCTGTCTAGTTGTGCATGTGGAGGACAGGAATAACCGGCAGTGCAGGTCTCTGGTAGTGTGCACCTCTTCCAGTCCTGCTTTCACGCCTCATGCAGTTGGCACATGGGAGCTGCTGGGGCCTCTGAGTTCTGTACTTACACTGCTGCTGCTGGGGAATGCTTGCCTATCTACCTGGGGTTCAAACAGAATGATTAACTCATTCATCTTCTGAGCAGAGGTTTTATCTTACATAATTATCAGCCCAATTAGCTTTTTACTACTTTTATTCAATGGACACTTCCAGTGTTGTCCGTTAAGCATGTCCCTACATCATTCAGGATACACCATAATTTTAGTAGTACTAAACTGAGACACCTTAGCATTTGCAGTGACACTGCCTGCCATCCCTGAAAGCTTCCTCTCCCTCCTGCCTGCCTCCTAATGTCCCTTTGTATTTTCCAGGTTTTGTTAGCTATGACAATCCAGTCTCTGCACAAGCTGCAATCCAAGCTATGAATGGCTTTCAGATCGGCATGAAACGCTTGAAGGTGCAGCTGAAACGCTCCAAAAATGACAGCAAACCTTACTGATCCTAACCCCAGCGGCTCCCTGCTCTTATTTTAGCTTTCTTAGGGTAAGTCCCACGAGCCAGCCTGTTCTCAACAGGGAAGGCAGAGGAGGACCACATTGCCAACTTTTACCAAGAGAGACGATTATTTTTACAATAAGGCCTCCATTTCCCCCACCCATCCCCCAGTTTGCCATAAAACTTGGGCTACCTTATTTCTGTTGAGTAAATTCCTCCTCCAGTTGTGCCACTGTATTCTTTGTTTTGCAATTTGAATCTCCTTTTACCTTTTTAATTTTTTTTTTTTTTTTGCTTTTTTAAAGAAAAACATACACACAAATAAATGACATCTTGAGAATTTAAAAGGCAAACAAAAGCTAACGTGCAATTCTAACTCTGAAACCACTGGTGCCCCAAGAGCACTGCCTGGAGAATTCACCCCTCTTTGTCCGTGCCACCTGCCCCTCCGGAGGGCCCCCGGCGGCGTTTAGAGTAACGTGGTGGCCTAGCAGAGGGAGAAGCCAGGAGAAGCACTTAAAACAACACAAAACGTCTTTCCACTACATCGGTTTAAGAAGTAGGATTTTATTTTAGGGTTCAAAAGAAACATGACACTTATTGGTCATATTGGTCATATTATTACACTGGTTGTCTATTTTGTTATTGTTTTATTTTTGTTTTTAGAAAGGATTAATGTAAAAAAGATTTAGAGATCTGTTTCTTAAAGCTACAGGGTTTAAAAATAAAATAAAAATGAGTGAAAATACTTGATGTTTCTTGAAAGATAAATTTAATAATAATAAATACATAAATAATACATAAATAAAAAGAAAGCCACAGGCCTGTAAATTTTATTTGTAAAAAAAGCATTTCTATTTTTATACAAAATTTTTACTGCCTCAGAAATAATGGAAGTTATTTATTGCCTATTGTTAACTTATTGGGTACCTAAAGAGCAGTTCTCTGTCTAGCTAGAACCTTCTGAAGTAGTCTCTAGAGGAATTGTTCTAGGAATGGGCTTTTTTTCACTGTTGAACCCTAGACCTAAAGTTCATGCTTTATCCTCTTGTTGTTCGTATGTCTTATTATTCTGTTTGTAATTTCCATTATCTAGTTGACAGTTCAGCTGTCTGACTTCCCCATATGTCACCTTTGTTGAAGCTGGACCCTCTCCCTGTCCCTTGCCAGTCCCATACCCCAAAACACCCAGAATCCATCCCCTCTCACTCTCTCCAGATGGATTCTCTTGGGGTTTCATTGTGCTGTGGAAAAAGAGTGTAAGAAATGCAAATTATGTGAATGGCTCAAAGACTCCCTAAGACCTAAGATTTGCATTAGTTTTTCTCCTGCACCCTTAAAAGTGATTTTGTTGCTGCTGCATAGATTCTGTGTAACTTTTTACTCTTCCTTGTTTTTTCCCTAGACATCTTCATGCCCGTTAGTTCATCGTTTGCCTAGCATGTCCCTGTGGCGTCTCAAAAAAAAGTTTCATCGTCCCGTCATTGTTTCTGATGTCTTTCTGACCTCACATCATATTTGGTTCTCCTACTGACCTTTGATCTAGTTTGACCTTTGAAAATTGCATGTGACCTCATCTAGCTATGAATTCTGGGAAGTCAATGTGAAAAACATTGCTGCATTCATGCAAGACTGAAATTAGACAAATTAATTATAGAAAAAAAAAAACCTGTGGCAAAAATGTTTCTTTCTTTTCTTTTTCTTTTCACAAAACAGACTTGAAAGTATTATACAGGGATTGGCATTCTTCCCGGTCACTGGTAACAATAGCAATATGTGTCCAGGGACACAGAATGTTGGTTTCTAACAGACTACTTCCAAAAACAGTTTGAGAAAAAACTGTCTGATTTTAAGTCTCTAGAGGTCTGTAGTTTTTACATTTTTCAGGCAGTGTAAAGTTTTTTGATAAGGCCATTTTAGGTGGCTCACTTTCTCATTAAGATATATATATAGAACCACTTTTTGTAGATTAGTATAAGAAAAATATTTACCCTGTTTTGGGGCAAATGCTACCTATTTGTGTCACCTTTTGCTGAACTGACTCACAGTTAGACAATCCATGGTTTAATGCACATGAAATTACCTATATTTTATACTGTTTCAATGTACAGGAGAAAGGTTACTGTAAACTGTGTTATGTTGGTGCTTCTGTGAATTAAGTTGTGGTTTCATCATGAGTCTTACGGTCTTAATGTTCTTCGTTGATAAGACAAGCTTAGAATTGGTTTACTTAAAACAAAAAAGAATTTCAAAAAAAAAAAGTTGTTTGCTTAAAAAAAATTTCATGTGAGGAAAAAAAAAAACCTATTCCAGAATAAGTTTTGTGTTGGCTTGTGAAGCATTGATGTCATTTTTTTCTTTTTTGTGGACTATTTAGACGTGTTTGTGTTCAGCAAAATGTGATTTTTTTTTTCTTTTAAAGAAAAAAAGTGAAAATATATAGTGCCAAATTCCAAAGGTACTTCCTTCCTAGAGCTTCAGTGTGTTTCTTGTGAGAAGTAATTTGATAACATGGGTATTTTATTATGTGTTTTGTATAAATCCCTAATATTTAAAAAAAAAAAGGCTAAAAAGTTTGTTAACTTGCTATTCTGTGGTCTTGTTGCCTGAAATTGTTATTGTTCGTTATTTCTCTATGATGTTTTTGTAAGACATTGTATAAGTGCCCATGTCTCACTTTTTTAACCACTCTGCCCATCAATGCTGTGAAGGCAACCTCACGATGTATTTTCTTCATAATATATGGAAACCTCTAAGGTGAGAAAGTTTTGAACTTTTAACCCTTTCTACCCAGAGCTATCTGGAATGTTGATAACTTTTTATACTGTCATCATTTGAATTTGTTTTGAAGTATTTCTAATTTGGATTTTTTTTCCTCTTCTGAGTTGTTTTATTTTTACCACTTTTTTATCCTTTGAGATCCAAATTGAAGGAAGAAAAACAATTATCTATGATATCTTCTCTTTAGTTAGATTATTCTTGATTTTTTTAAGAATCCCTAATGTGTTGTGTTCCTTCAGTTTAAATAACTGTTTATTGGGTAAATCCGCTGAGGAGAAAAGTAGGTAGATTCAGCCTCTAACTAATCCTTTAAAATGCCATATGCTTTTTGAGATCAATTAGCAATATGCGCTAATGTAAGTATTTCCAGATACCTTGCAGCGGAGGGGTCTGGGGGTGAGATGGTCTCAAGGGGCTGCTTTCATTGCTTCAGTGCAGCTCTCCTGGGATGTGCTGGGGGTTCCCTGGCCCCAGTAGATCCTTCCTGTGTAAGCACGGTGTCTGGAATGACAAGCCCATTTTTTTTTCTCTTTTTTCTATTTTGTTTGTCAATTGAACATAATCAAAGGGGACTGGCCGTATAAGCAGAGCTCTGTTCTTTACCATAGCCGCTGACCAATACCTACCACCAATTCCTGCTGCCACTTTTTAAAGTGCCATATTACTTTGACTTTCTGTGACGGGAAAACAAAAGAACCCTAATGTTCTATCCACAGCCCCAAACCTTGCTGAAATCAGGCCCTGGAAGCTTCGTGGTCTCAGCTCCCCCTTCCTGCTTTACCCACTCCATTTGTGTGTGTGTGTGTGGGTGTGTGGGTGTGGGTGTGTGGGTGTGAATGCAAGGATATGTGGATGTGATAGCCCTGGGATGGAAAGGACTAGCCTCTAATGATGCAAAAAAAAAAAAAAAAAAAAAAAATCCTTCTTATAGCACATGCACTTCTAATTAAATGATTTGTATTTTCCTCACACGTGTTTACTACTGCCGGGGCCTTCCTTCATCCTTTGAGGGCTATTTTGTACTTCCTGCAGCACTCAACAAAAGTTACTGCACATGTCTCGCTCATGTATCTATTCTATGATGGTGTGTAGATACATACATAGAAACTCAAGAAAACACCACTTAATTTCCTAGCCCATTTCATTCAGAATCTATTCATTTATCTAAAAAACTGTTTTTTCTGGTTTGTTCACTGAAGCAAACTGCCTGCTTTTCTCTTGCCCACCTGCATCTTCCCCAGAGAAAACAGTGCAGCTGAAAGGAGGCCCAAGTGTGCGCTCGGAGTTGAGTGCAGGTGACTTTGCGGGCAACTGAGACAGTCCATTTAAAGGGAAAGTCCTTTACTGGTTTTTGTTTATTGTTGTTGTTGTTTTGGGATTTTTTTTTTTTTTTGCATGTTTCATTGTTTAAAACAATAACCTTCTTCCAAGACAAACTGTCCTTTCATCTTTTAATATCAAAAGAAAACGCTGCAAGGGTGCAGAGGGCCTGTGTCAGGAGGCAGAGCACACAGGAAGACTGTAGAGAACAGTCGCGTTCATAATCAGAATGTGATCAAATGGCAGTCCTCAAAGGCGTGACAAGTTCATCTTTCTTTCACCATAGGGGTTATAGTTCTTTGGCTTGTGCTACTCTGGAATCATTTTACTGTTTCTGTTTTTATTATCTTAAGTGCTAATTAAAAAGAAGAAATAAAATTTTAAAAAAACCTGTAG
>PVKN010001518.1:17473-31853 GCA_004027915.1 Capromys pilorides
AAGACCATTTGAGTATTGTTTGTTTTATTGATGCATTTGGATTTTGTTGTTTGATGGAATTTGAGCCAAAAAAAAAAAACAAAAAAACAAAAAAAAAGAAAAACCAACAACAACAACGCAGGCTTTCCTATTTCTACAACTGATTGTACTTATGCATTTTGTACCAGTGGAACTTTTTATACTGGAGATTTAAAAAAATGGAAATTTTTGTGGCCTACTCTTGTGGGCCCCCTGACAATGACTGATTTCAAGTTTGATTTCTGGTTGATCGAAAGAAAGTTGCTTTTCTTTTGAGAATTAAAAACTTTGGCTTGATTTCTTTTTTTCCCTTTGCTTATATCTAGCATTAGAATTTTGTCTTAAAATACAGCGGTAAGTTTCACTTTTTATTCTGTATTGTGCAGTTACACAATAAGGTAATTAGATTTAGAAGTACTCAGTCACTTTAAGTGGATAAATGTATTAGTTAAGCTTTAGGGGTTTGCTTTTTTGCTGTTTAGATCAAAGTTTTTTCTGATTCTTCTGTCCTCATTGTGAACATAACCGTGTAGTTGAGACAGTCAAACTTATTTTTGTAATGTATGTTATTGTGTGATGCGGTTTTTTGCTTCTGTCTCCAATATTAAACCATTTTCCTAATACTTGTCTCTCTCTCTGCGTGTTGTATTGTTAGTAGTCATTATGTGTTGGTGACGCATCTGCACACTTCACTGTTTCACGTATGTTTTTTTCTATCTGTTGTGTAAAAAAAAAGATACAGTCGATTCCAGCTAAGTGAATATCTGATTTGAGGAAAGGGAAAACTGCACACCAGCCACCTTTGAATGTTGTACAACACCTCACTTTTAACCACTGCTTCCAAGACTAACACACATTTTTCTATGGTTCACCCTAACAGCTGCTTACCGAGCTGGATTTGCCAAGGCAATTTATGGTCTTCTGACCACACGGGATGATTTCACCTCTTCTGACCTCTCCCCCCTCCCTTTATCCTTTTCTTGTGAATGAATTTATATATACCTATGTATAAGCATTCACTGCAATCTGCTGCTGCATAACCACAAAGAGAAACAGCAGACCTGCGCTTGTTCTGTCTCCCAAGTCCAGAGGAGCACGCCATAACAATCAAGCTCATTTTAGAAACTGGTGACCTTTGTGGTGAACTCTCAAGGAAAGAAAAAATAAACTTAACTGGTGAATAGAAGATGAGTAAAGGGTTAAACAGATCTACATGTTGCTATCAGTCGATGTATGTATAGAAAAAGAATTTATTCCTATGAAGTGACTAAACCCAAAGTTAATATTAGCTATTAAAACAGGAAAGACAAATATTTCCAACTGCTCAGATGGAAGTTCTACTTACCCTGGAGGGGGAGGTGAAGTGTCTCACACTAAGATCCCCACAGTGTAATTTTTCCAAAGTAAAGCTCATAAGGCCATATAGATTCACACACACTCCAGAGAAACTCAAGAGTCAGCCATGTGCCCACTGTCACCCAACACCAGTAATCAGAAAGGCAAGAACCCCTCCTTACACACGCTCTACAGCTTAAGCTTTAGGCTCTCCTCCCTCTGTGTTCATCTTCTATGCTCAGGAATCTGACTGCTCTTAAAGTGCTCTTAAAAGATTCCATCTGTGTTTGGTCCCTGTGTCTTCCCTCTCCTTCCGACTTCTCAGATGCACAAGTCTGTCTGCCTCAGGCCACCCAGCCCTTGGTACCAATGAGATTTCTCCCTGCAGGTGCTCAGGCTCTCCACTCTAGTTTCAACTGCCCCAAGATTGTATTTTCAGTTGGGCCAACAAGAGAGCGGCCAGGTGCCATGGTGGAGGAAAGGCGGCTTTCTCCCAGAGGCTGAACACCCCAGTGGGAGTAACCTCCACCAGCTCCAGCCCTTGCAGAGATGGGGGTTGACTTCCTGCCAACGCTTCTACTTTAAATCTCACCCTAGCCTTCATCAGTTTGCCTCTGGAAATCCACTGCTTAGATGACTAAAGACGTGATTTTTTTCTTTCTTTCTTTTCTGGGGATGAGTGGGGAGGTACGAGGGAGGGGAGACTGGGGGGAAAGGGTAAGCGAATCCTTTCCAAGATGTGTTTATTTCTAAAATACAGAAGTAAATATAGCCAACGCTTGGCATATGGCAAAATATTCATGCTAAATAAAGGAAGGGAAAGACTAAGCCAAATTTTTGTTTTGGAAAAACAAAATAATTCTCCATAGAGGAGGATGAAAATACTAATTTCTTTAAGCACTTAGTCATCATAAGATTGGCCCCTGCTCAAACTTCTAAGTTTGCTTTAGTAAAACACCACTGCAGTGTGAACAAGGCCCACCCACTTGCCATACCGGACCCATCCTGGGAAAGCACAGACCCGACCCGTTTCCTTGCTGACGGAAGCCACACGGCTGTGCAGCCTAGCGCAGCAGCGTGTGACCCCTGGGCTCGGACAAGGCTAGCAGGCTAGGAAACACAGTGAACATACGTGTACTGTGAATCATTCCTGATAAGTGAATAAAATCTTGTGACCAAACAATCAGCTTATTCACTTATCAGGAATCGACTGTTCTGCTAATTCACTGTTTTTGTTTTCCATTTCTGTTGTAGTTCACTATTTTTGCTGTGTTCTGTTCTCTCCTCTCATGCTTGGGCAGAATCACTGGGAATATTATCGTAAATGTGACCATGAAACGTTTATATCGAGTGAAAATGATATCTTAACAAAATCTATGCACTTGCTATCAGGAACACAATACTGGATGTGTCTTATATATATTGAACTATATAGTACTCGATTTCTTAAATAAAGCTTAAGAAAGGACTCTTGTGTGCAAAGTTAATGTGATTATTTTTCAAAGCAGTGTTTCTAAGGGGTTTTTTTTTTTTTTTTGTTCTTTTAAGTCTTGAGTGATACAGGATATTTTTCATTAAAATTATATCACTGGCTTTATGACTTAATATTCAATAAATTGACTTTGGAAACAAAATGGAGTGGGGGGCAGTTCTTCTGAGTGTATTTTAGTAAGAATTATCTGGAAAACCACCCCCTTCACTGGTGACCTTGGCAGTTTCTACCCAGGTGCTGCAGGTGACCAAAGGGCAGTCTCTGCTCCTCCAAAGATCACTAGAAAGCATCTAGGACCCACCCCACCCTAGAAAACCCAACTGCCTTTCTGAACTTGAGCTCATAAGAAAGGGGACAAAAGAGAAACAGCCAAGAGGAATACTGGTTGGTGTCAAGCCTTTGCTAGGATGACGTGACACTGAAGCTACCCTGCTGGAGGACAAAGACAGCTCTATTCAGGACCACAAAGAGGGAGATGCACAGCAAAGCAATTGATCATTCAGGATGAGAAGGTGCTATTTCAAAGCGGTAGGTGAGAAAGAGACATCCTATAATAGTTGCAAAGCTTAAATGGGAGACCTGCTGCCTGGCCCTTTGAAGAAATATTTTTGAAATTTTTCCTACAGGCCATAAGTTTGAACAGAATAGCATTTTCTATTGCATCTTTTTTTCTTTTTCCCCTTTTTTTTTTTTTTTTCTTTTGCTTTGGGGTTTTATGTTGGGCTTGTTTTTCTTGTTTAATGTTTAATTCTAAGAAAAACTGCCCAATTTCTCAAATTGGCACAGGCATTCTAATCATTTATAAAACAAATATTATTCATCCCTGGTAATGAAGGACAGAATGAGGCTCATGAAAATCCACTGATAATTCAAAACTATTATTCTTCTGGTCTCACCTCTTCTTAAACTTTGTACACACCCTGAAACATCTAGTGAAAACAAGGAATCAGAGCCAGGTGAAAGGAACACGTGGCCAATCAATGAGTCTGGGTAAACAGCCCTTACTGGGCCAATGCAGTCAGGGGTTGGGCAGAGGAGACACTGAAAACTACTGGCCTCAGTGACCTGGGCTTACTGTTATGAGCTGGCCGCATACACAAATGCTCTTCTTACAGTCTCTGTCTTGGCAGTGGTAGCTAAAGAGTGCACATCCAAGGCCATTATGGGCCAGGGACTCTGAGCTTCCTGTGGACTAGAAAGAATGAAACCAACTTACTCCCTTCCTGGCACCTATAAACCAGGAGCCCCTCTGCTTCCCAAGCGAGGGAGCTAGATGCAGAGAAGTGAGGTAGCTGAAGGGGCTCTGTTGCATAAGAGCTATTCCCTGGGGAGTGCTGCGTTTCATTTAATCCTTCACTGTGCAAAGCACACTAGCACCCAATTCTGCCAGGCTGCATTGGGAGGATGTTTTTAAGGAGGGGGAAAAAGTCTATGGGCTGTGTTCTGCAACTGGCCAATTAAAATGAAAGCTGCATAGAATTTTTTCCGATTTAGACACACTGGGTGATCCTGCCATTGTGAGGCTGGTGTGGAAGATGCAGTAAGGGAGTGTTGAGGAGCATTCTCTCAGAAGGCAGAATGCCTTGTTTGAATGCTTGCTTTCTCTCTGATCACCCATGTGATCTCTCTATGCCTTAATTTCCTCATGAGCAAAACAAATATAATAAAAGGCTGCTGTGAGGATTAACTACACCAGTGTACACTATGTAGGGTGACTGGATCCCATATAAGTACTCAGTGCCAGCCAGTTAATAGCAGTGATAGTGCCCACTGACATGGCAGCTGAACACTACCTTTTCTGACCAAGTGTCCTCTTGGCCAGCTCCAGAACACCCCACAGCATGCCCTGGGTAACTACTATAGGATAAGTTTGGACCAGAAACCCACAGCACTTCCAGCAGAGATCCTAGTATCCATGAGGCTCAGGACAGGCCTCTCTTCATTCAAATCTGTCCACTTGTGGCACCCTACCTCACAGTTAGCACTACACAGTTCTGCCCTAAAGCAGCCAGACCAACAATTCACTCCATTCTCCAAAAACAGAACCATGTCCTCACACTAAGCCGAACCATCCTATGCTTAAGTATTATAGGTAGTTGTGTCCTTTCCAAAAAGAATGAGCCTATCTAGTTTGTGCCCAAGGCAAGAGAGAAAGGATAACCTATCAATTTGCCTAAAACAAGCCTGTAGGTTCTCAGCCATTGCAAGGCAAGTGCCATCCTAGGCACATGTAGAATCACCCTATCTGTGACCACTTTGGGAAAAGCAGAGGTGGTGGGTCAGATAGATATTGCCAAGCGAAGAGCTTTCTATATCCATGTTCACCCTACTTCCAATTAAACTAAATACACTGCTTCTACTTCTTTTACTTATTAGTGATGTATGTCATTTTATTTTGAAAAAGTTTTTCTCTGCAAAACACAAACATTAAAAGCCTCTTGATTTAGCAGAGAGTAACTCAGACTTGTCATTACCTAAACCCATGGCCAACACTCACTGTTTGTGGAGTCATTCTCTTTTTCTCTCTTCTTTCCTCACCTCTGTAACGCTGCTGTCTTCCTGAAGTTCTGTCCGTGATGCAACACAGGACTGACTGCATATCTGTACTGTTTATGTCTGTTTCCCAAGCAACTCTGTGGTCTTGGCGGAAAGCGACTGTGTCTCATCACTGCATCCTGAGTGCATTAGTGCCTGTCAGTCATTGTTTAAGAATGTCTAGATGGATAGGTCAATGGATAGATGTGCTAGGTACTTGGGCTCAGGCCAGACAAAAACATTATTAAATGGACAATAATGCAGGAAGTACACATGGGCAGAAGTCTGGCTGGGAACAGGCTAAAGATGGCTAAAACTGGGGCCCCTTGCAGAAAGTCAGGAACCACTATGGGTGCTGTGGGACACAGATGGGAATGAAGAAGAGCAGTCATGCTTGTGTGTCCCAAATGTGCCACAGAGCTCATCAGCCACAGGGTCCTGAGTGCAAGAGCATGTGTATGATTAGGTCAAGCTACTTTGAGTCTACTTCCATCCCTTCTAAGCAATGTTTCGCACCCTCGCAGGAAAATTTTATAGTCAGGGAATGCCTTTCCATAGAACTTTAACAGCTAAAAGGTCAGAAGAACCAAGAACTGAGTGCAAATCAGTAGAAAATTATGACCAAAGGTGTCTGGTTCTGAGAAGCAGGTTAACTCCTCTTCCCCTGTAGCCCCATGATGACTGCTCAGGGAGGTAGAAAGTGAAAGACTACAACAGGATAGGACCCAGAGAGCCACAAGCAACAAAGCATACCTGTGTCACCAGAACTGCCAGAGAGGAAGTAGGGTGTGGTTCACTAATCATCTGTCTGTTCAAAACACATGCTATCCCATACCAGATAACCTGGTAGAGACTGGTAATATAAATGAGTATATCATCCTTGCCTCTAGGAGTCTGGCATCACTGGCCTCTCTGCCAAGTAAGGGGAAATCCTATAAAGAGCTAACAGAGTAGGCAATGCAGGCAAAACACTTCTCAGCACACTGTGGTACCATGGTACCCACATGGGTCATGTGCTGAAAACCCAGGAAGAGCAATAGCTGTGGGGCTAGGGATATGGCTCAGTGGCACACAGTCTACTTGGAAACGCGAGATCTCAAGTTTGACTGGTACCCCACCAAAAGAAGAAGATCTTTCAGACTCTCTATTCCAGTAATGGTGAACCCATTAGAGCTTTCAGTGATACAAATGGCCTACTGTGGCACATGTGCCATAGGTTAACCACCACTGTTCTAGTCCCTAGGTGACTTTACTGGGTCAAACTCAATGTCCCCGTGAGGGCGCTGCTAGGACAGTATAAATACCACAAGTACTGCAGGCAGAGGAGCTGTTCCTAAAGTCTTCTACCTACAAACGTCTCACAAGGGCAGAGCAGCCCAGAGTGGACCTGTGTGCGCGAGGTTCACATTTATAAACTGGCCATCTATGATGCATTCTCACCAGCTCACAAATTAAATACTATGAACCAAAATGCTGGGAACCTTATGGGGGTGGTGGTGAGGGGCTAAAGAGGAAACAGAGCCTCTAGAAAATGGAGGCTGAGACTGTAGCATGACAAGAATGCCCTGTGGACCTGACCCACAGCCAGCCACCATCCATCTGTAGCTCAAGGGCCCCAACTCCACAGCTTGCATTCCATCTTGTTTCAGCTGTCACCTTCACACACCACGGGACTGTGTCTGCCACTGAGGCAGCTCTCTCAGTCTCTCCTAGAAGCAAGCTACACTCCTATTTCCCATGTTAATCTAAACTCAGTAGCTACAAAATGTTGGTGATTGCTGACTTTCCCTGGCATTTTACCCTCAGCAGAGCAAGTGTCAGAGAAGGAGAGGATTCTCAAGTGACTGCCCCGTCCTGGGAAAGAAAAAGCATGCTTGCCCTGGTGTTAACCAGAGCAGACCAGCAAGGATATACTGATACATTACACACCCATATAATTACCACTCTCCAGCTTATCATTTGGATAATGCATCAACGTCCAGTATAGTATGGATTTACAAGCAATGATCTAAAGTAACATTTTCCAGATTAAATTATAAGACATTAACTGCATAGTAGTCCTTGGGAAAAGTCTGGTAACCGAAAAGGTCTGAAGATGCTATTAAATGTATGCTTTTCCTGGAAATCCATAATGTAAACTAACACATGAAATGCTCTGAAAGGTCTCCACAACCCCCAGCAAAATCCACCGCTTTAACTTTACTTGACCCAGTGTTTAAGTTGTACATTTCTTTCTAAAACCTTTTATCATATGGTATCTGTTTAATCAGAGAGGTGATACAATGTGGCAGTAAAGAGAGCAGACTCTGGAACAGTACTGCTGGATCTGAATCATAACTCTGCCCCAAATAACTCAGTTCATCTATGTACAGTAAAGGACACACTAATGCTAATACCAGCCTCAGTACAAAGTATTCCTAACAGTACTGCGCATACTTGTAACACAATTAGCATTAGGTAAGTTTTTATTTACATCTAGCGGAACCAGTGTCCAAAGACACTTGGGAAATGCTAGCAGAGAATTAGAATCCCTGAGGAATTCTAAGAAATTTCTCTAAGAAGATTACAAACTAATTGGAGAAAGCTGTATATAATTATGACACAATTCGTTAGATCACAAACAAAAAGTAAAGACTCAAGAGCCAAGAGAAGGGAAGGAACAATATTTCTAATAATAAGGGAAGGAAAAGAAGAAATCTATAGCCTAACTGGCATAAATCCCAAAACGCACATAATATTTTATCAAGCAAAAAAGTGGAAAATGACAACAGCAAAGACAGAAAAAGAAGGGAAATGGATAACAAGGAGTAGGATGACAAGAAAGCCAAGGTAGTAGCAAACGTCCTTGCAGTTTATGAAGGAGAAACACAAAATAGTGGGAGTGACAGATGTTGTGACAGATGCAAGATAAGATGCAAGAGCCATGGGTGTGACATGGCTCCTGGAAGGATCAAATCTATGCTGCTCTTGATCTCAAAAGGTATGGGGCAGAATAAATAAATGGGTGCCAAGGAGTCATAGAATGACTGTGCTTCCCCTACAAGAATGTCAAGAGAAGAGGTCCTGTCCTGAGCCATGAGCCCTACTGACAGTAAGACCCAGGAGGATGGTGCTTATGGAGCTCATTTTAAATTCTCAGGCCAACCTGGGACATTAACCTCTGACCCTATAATGTATCCTGCTCAGGCACCAATTTTGCAATGGCAGCCTCTCTGTACCTGATGACAGAAGCCTGTGTCTTTTATCCAGCTGATGCAGTTTGAGTCCCTCCTTCCTCTTTCAAACTTCCAGAAGGACTTCCAGATTCCCTGTGCATCCATGAATGTTACAGAATGTATTCCAAAATAACCCAGGAATGAGGACCAGCCCCCAAGGCACCATAAGACCAAAGAGGCAGTCAGAGTGCAACTTTGTGGAGACTTCCTGACCAACTCACAGTCCTGGTGACAGTAAGACCAGGTAGATCTCCACAACACGGGTCAGAAGACAGTGACTGAGAAAGTAGTTTGAACAAAGGGACTGCATGCCAATCAGAATGTGCCTGGTGTATCTCAAGCCAGTGTCAGTCAGAGTCAGGCCTATGTCTGATCATAAAGCTGCTATATAACTTCTGTCAATTTATAGTGTGCAGGGAAACCATGGGGAAAACCAAATCAGGTTACTCAGGGGTAACTCCAAGGCAGTTACAGTTCAAGGTGGCTAGGTCAACCTAGAGCCATGTAACGCAGCTACATGGCACAGGAGCATACTGAAATACCTGCATTTATAAAGCGATATGCTTTCACCATTTGCTTTCTTACCAGTGGTGTGCTCCAATGCCCTCAGAGCCCTGAGACCCATCCTTCTGTTGGGCACTCCTTAGGCAAAGTGTATCCTCAGATTCACTGGGGGAGACGATAATGTCTGTTGTACACACTACTTGGTAGTTTTTTTCCCTTTTTGTCTTGCATCTGTCACAATAGCAACATTATAAAAACCATTATAAAGTTTTCTCTGTCAAGCTGTGATACATCTAACACCACCCAGATGTGTCCAATCTCGAGTCAATAGCAGTTCACCCATCAGTGGCCTGCCTTGACTGGCAGCTGAACACTCTTCCAAATCCCTATCAGTCATAACTCTTCCTGCGTGAAAACCTCCTTCTCTTTTTGCTGACTTTCTACTCAGACCAGTCGCCTGAGCAGAGATGCGCGCTGTAGTGTGGCCCTGCAGTCCGTGCTGGCTGGAGTTTTACTGGCGTCTCTCCCACCCAGGTGTTTCCCGGCCAAATACTGCACCTGCTACCTGCTAGGGTTCCAACCAGGAAGGGATCCCCTCTCCAAAAATGCTTAACAAGCTCCACTCACAAACAGAAGTCTCTTGTTTCACAATTAGAGAAAAGGCTTAACATACAGCAATTTTAAAATGGGTAACAATTAAACAGTGACAATTCCACCTGGAAACATGAATAGTTCTTCTTTGAAAAGTGACAGAATAGCTGAGACAAAGACCTGACAGAAGGCAGAACATGGTCAGGAGCTGCCCAAACAAACGTATTCTACCTAATAAAACTGCTACTGACACCTTTAATGTGTCAGGCCCTGTATTCTATGCACTTCTGCATATTATCTTATTTAATCCTGGGAGTGACCCAGTAAAGTAGACATTATGATTTCCATTTTGTAAGCGAGCCAACTGGTTTTGCACAGGAAGCTCTACCCTGTTGGAAAGCCAGACAGCCAGTAAACTGTCGCTTTAGTATACAGGCAGTAGCATCTGCATGAGGAGAGCAGGTACCCAGCATGCAGCCCACCGCCCAACATCAGATGCAACAGGAAAGACGTTCTGAGGCCTGGAGGCTCCTGCATGGGCCTGGGGAGCAGGAGCCCAGCAGAGAACATGCATGTGCTGGGACACCTTGAGCTGGAGCACACGCACACAGTGGGGTTTCCGCAGCACGGTGACACAGCAGTCTCCCGAGGCAGGTACAGACATCTCACACCGACAGGCCAGGAGTCAAGCGCGGAAAGGACTTTCCCAGTGAAAGCCTACCCCTTGCCTCAAGACATTTTGGATACAGTAGTAGGCAGGTTCTTCCATTCCCCGCCCGCCCATGGCCCTAAGCCTTGGGATGTGCTTAGCTGGAGCTCTCGCAGAGATGGGGTCGGGCCAACACCACCTCTGCTGCAGGCTGTGCTGCTTTTCAGTGGGTCAGCTAACCCAGTAGCCTCAACCAATGCGGCTTCAGCCCCACAGCACGCAGAGCACCCAGCTGAGAACAAGGCTCGCCTTCCTCCTCGGGCAAGGTCCAAAGGAGCCACGGACATCGGCTTCCTCACCCAAAGCTCTGTGGGTGGAGAGGGGTTGAAGGGGGCGCGGTGCACGGAAGCCCTGCCTACAGCGCCTTCCATGATTACCTGCCTTCTGCCGCTGTGAAATCTGTTCAGTCCACCTGAGAGGGGCCCAGTTCAGCACTGCTGTTGTCTTTCCTGGCTCCAACCTCTGCCTCATCCCGGCTCCAGAGTACTTTGCCTCTCAGGTAGAAAAAAAAAAGACTGACCAGCAAACATTCTCTCTGATAGTTCCTACACTGATGCGCAGTTCTTAAACATACATGCCAAGTCTTCGGTATTCTCTTCTTTGACTTCAGTGTCCTTTAGGGTGGGGGGTGGGGGGTGCCACAGAAAAGGCACAACACCTGGGTACATTTAAATTCCAAAGAAAGCATCAAATACTTCACAGGATATGCTTCTACTAAAAGTTGTTATTCATGTGATCCAAATCTAAGCTGGCATTCTGTATTGTTATTTGCTAAATCTAGCAGGTCTATTTTGGAGAAACAGAGGCTTCCTTTCCGGTATCCCTAATTGGGGTAGTGTCCAGGGATGAAAGATGTGAAAGGTTATGTTACTATTTTACCATATCATTCTGCCATAAAAATAAAATGTGCCCCTTTATGACATTTAAGGACACATAATAGGATACTTTATCTTTTCAGTCCATGGAATTGAACATTCTCAGGGTATCTGGGACAAAAAAAAAAAACAAAAATAAAAAACCCACACAGAACACCCTGCCATGTGTTAGATAAGGTACAAAGCACATTTCAAACTGCTCTCCTTTAACTTTGGTTCCTTCATGAACCTTCAGACCATGGTGGATTGCCGACTCCAATCAACTTGTAACCCCCAGCTGAGCTGAACTAGCGTGGTGCTGGGTATGGGAGGCCCACCTGAGGAGTGTTGCCAACAGCGTAAGAGGCAGAACAGGAGAAGCTGTGGAGAGGCTGTTGGAGCCGTTGGAAGCTGCTGGTTCTCTTGGGCTATTCTCCCGGAGGACCTTGCCGTGCTGACTTTCCTAATAAACTGGTTTTTCTTGTCAGAAGAAAAGTTCTGGACCTCTCTGTCCCTGAAAATGGCAAAGGTTCGCTTTGGGGGAGCTCTGGTCTTCACCTTGAGTATCACTTCCTGGCTCCAGAGGGGAGGATGATGCACTGCTCAGTCTCCTGGAGAAGCTTGTTGAGTTGTCTTTCCTGGTAGGAACTCAGCTTTCCTCATCCTTGGAGAAGCTCAGGACTGCACTGTTGCTAAGGGTGGCTGTGGCATTTGTCGGGGGTGCGCTGGTTCTTACTGTGAGTGTTGCTTCCTGGCTCCTGTGCAGATTCCTCAGCCTGCTGGCACGTATCCTTCATCCTGCTGGTATAAAATTTCTAGCTTCCTCCACTGACCTTTGGGTCTTCATAGTGCACATCCATGAAACAGGCCTGCATGAGTCATTGTGAGCTCTAGGCCTCTAGTCGAACTCGTGGGAGGCACTGTTATGAGCTCTAGGTCTCAGATAGGACATGATCAAGGGATCCAGGCCTTAGCTGGATTCTTTGGTTTTTAGAATGTGGACAGATTCCCTGCACTCTTTTGTATGATTCCTTGGGTGACTGCTATAAATAATCTTATAAAATATGTGTCCTGTATTGTATTGTTGCCCTTGCAAAACCCCAGACTACAACACAGATGAAATGGATGCAAAGGAATTCAATTAAAATTCTTCAAAGCCCCAACACCCTACACACACACACACACACACACACACACACACACACACACACCACCACCACCACCACCAGCACCACCACCACCACCAGTACCACACATTTAGTTGAAATGGGAGGAAATGCTCCAAGAGAAGGAAGAAAGCTTACTTCAAGGCTGCGTTTTTTCTAATCAAGACTCTTGACTTTAAAGAACTTCTTGGGCTGGGGAGGCAGAGGGACAAGTGTCACCCAAAAAGTCACATGGCATCTGACCCCAGCTCCTTTTCCCTGCTCAGAACAATAGGAAAAGTCAAGGTCAAAAGCAAAGTCAGGTTGGAAGGGTAAGCAGAAAAACCAGGAGGCAAAGGCAGAAGCAGCTCACCCTCCTCAAGCAAATGTTAAATGCACCTATTATGGTGATGAATAATAAGGCAGGATGGAGTTTACATGGTGTAAACACCTTTGATACAATTCTAGTGCATTTGTGCTTCAAGAGCCACAGATTGTTATGGCAACAAAACAGAAAAACAGATCACAGTATTAATTTGATATCTCGGCTTCATTTGTTCCACATTTGCAATACAATGCGTGCATAATAAACAGCCAGGCCTGAGCCAAAGCCCAGAAACCACTCGTCCCACAGAAGGACACCATGGAGCACCCTCTCAGCCTTGAGCTTTGTCAGATAAAAAATAAATAATAATTTTCTACAAAGAGTGGCAGCTCTGCCCTCCACACAGTTGCTATTGGTGTCTCTATTGCTCTGGTATCCCTTGAGAAGCTAATAATTTCGTTCTTGTCATCTGGATGGTGGTACAGGGGTGGCGGGAGAGGCAGCACAGCAGTGTGGGGGAGTTCACCCTCTGTTGCCTGTGCTTTGAGCTGAGATTTACCTGCCCAGGCTCTCCACTCTCTAGATGCGCCAGCCTCACCCCCAGTGACTCACATTTTATTTTGCATCCAGAGAGAGCCCTTTATATTAGGTTAGGTCCCTAATGAACACTTCATCCACTGAAAATGCCATGTCAGAAATATCCTAAGTCCAAAATAGATACTGTACAGCCAACCCAATAAACGTCACTGCTTAGCCACAAAGGACACTGTGGTGTTAGTGGTGATGAAGAGAGAATTATGCAGATAAGAAACTGGATTGCATAACAAATCTGAGACTAACCCCATGGTCACCCCAAACACTGTCAACATGAGATCCCAGGAAAGGTGCTTGCCTCCCTATCAGAGCAGGCGCCCTCAGTAGAACATGCTGTAGGGGAGAAACAGTGGCTGAGCCACCAACCAGCGCTAGGCACGCTGCTCCCTCTTCTGGCCTAACAGGATGAATGTTTCCGTCTCAGCCATGATGTCTAGGCCTGAGGTCGTTCTCTCCCCATTCCTGGAAGGACCTGTTTCAGGAAAAGTGATCTGACAGCCTCAACAGTTCTCTGAGAATAGACTTTCCCATTATTTCCTTTACAACAAAACAGCAACTTACATTGCCATGTGTGTGTGTCCATCCTCACCAGCAGGAGTCACTGAATCCCACAGGTTGGATGGATCTAAGTGTGTTTGTTTTATAGGGACAGAGTCCTGACACCTGTGTCTCCTCTTCTCTGGAGGACCTGCCATGGTGCTGATCCTGTACATCTGCCCAAAAAGTACCTAAAGGCAGAGCTGGAGGCAGACCGTTGCACTGTAGTAAGATCCAGATGATGAAGCTTTGAAGATTCTGAGCTCGGTTCCTCATGGTGGGGAGACTCCAAGCCTGGAAAACCAAAGACTGGGGTCCTGGTTTGGGTCCAGGACACTTAGATCACCTTTGGTATCCCACACCCTCCTGAGAGGCAAAGTAGAGTCAGGGAAGGAGCCTTGGGTATGTGACCTTGTTCTACCACTAATTTAGGGGATGCTGTTGAGTAAGTCATTGAACTTATGTAGATCTCTCTTCTTACCCGACAAAACTAAATTAGATAGTAGGATCTGTGACTAAAATGGGT
>PVKN010001518.1:31953-51320 GCA_004027915.1 Capromys pilorides
TAACAACTACAAATATTTATGCATGCCTTAATTCCAAATAACTATTTATCTTAATAACTCTTTGATAGATTTCAAATTATCAGATAACTCCTTAACAGATTTAAAACTACTTAGCAATTTAAAACTATTGCCCACCAACACATAAAATACAATATAATAAAAATTGAGAATGAATGAGAAAGAAGAAATTTAAAGACAAATTAGAGAACAAAATGTTGACAAAAATTAGACTAGAACACAAAGCCATTCTATATATTTGTAAAGACAAACCAAAAATTGTGCTCTGAGCTATTCAGACACCAATAAGAAATGGGAAAATTGCCCTGAGCAAAGAATAAAAGTGATCAACTAGTCTCTAAAGAAATAACAGGTGGAGCAGCGAGAAAGCTCAGCAGGCTAAAGTGCCTGCTTAGGCAGAGCACAGCAGGAGAGATTCCATCCCCAGAGTGCATGCAAGCCCCACTCCCAGGATGCACTGAGATGGGGACTGAGACTGGGCGTGGTGGCCTGCACACCTATAATCCCAGTGCTTGGGAGGCTGAAAATAGGAGAATCACTGTGAGTCCAATCTACATAGTGAGACCCTGTAGACCCTATGCTAAAACACATTAAAAAAAGAAATAACCAGAGTGTACCTGAAGATTAAGACCAAGAAGTGCTCCTATAGATCATTATAAGAGGACAATGTTGAATTTTGTGACCAGTGTCCTCAATAGCTTCTTTACGGGGCATACAACTAGTCTTCCAGCAAGGAACACAGGGCTGTGGCACCACACCAATATGAAAGTTAGTAACTCGGGAACCTATGAAGGAGGAGGTCAAGTATGGCTCTGGTTCAATTAAAAATGAATATTATATCACTGAGATTTTGCAGAAGGATCACATATTTTTCAGAAAGCTCCAATTCATACAGATTTTAACTAGTTTCAAAATGTCAGATAAAGACATTTGTCAACTTCCTCTCTGCAGCTTTATTTATATATAATTAATAAATAGTATATGAAGTGTACATGCTGGTTTGAAACATGAATACATTGTAAAATGATTATCACAGCTCAATTAAATGATCCAACCATCACTTCACATACTTGTATTTTTTTCTCTTTGATGAGAACATTTAAGAAATGTACTCTGAGTACATTTCCAGTATACCATGCAGTTATTAACTATGGCCACAATTATTATTATTATTATTATTATTATTATTATTATTATTATTAATATATTAACTATGAAGCACATTAGTGCCTCAGGACTTTGTCATCTTATAACAGAAGCATTGCACCCTTTGACCAACATCTTCCCATTTTTCCCAGCCCAACCTCCTGGCAACCACCCTCTAGTCTCTGTTTCTATGAGCATGACTTTCTTTTTTACAAAATTCTACATATAAGCAATACAAAGGAGTGCTTGTCTTTCTCCACATGGATTGTTTTGTTTAGCAAGATTCTTTCCAGGTTCACTCATGTTGTTATAAATGACAAAATTCCCTTTTAATTTTTGTAGTCCTGGGATTTCAACCCACAGTCTCATGCATGTTTGGGCAAATACTTTACTACAGAGCTACATAGTAGGCTCTTTCTTCTTTTTTATGGTTTAATAATAGTCCACTGTGTGCATGTGTGTTTATCATTCATCTATTAATGGACAGTTGGTTCCATGTCTTAGCTATTATTTATTGCACTCCAATAAGCAAGAAAGTACAAACATCTCTTTGAGTGATTTTATTTCCTTTGGCTATGCACGAAGACATAGGCTTTCTAGAGCAAAAGGTAGTTCTTATTCTGTGTATTTAATTTTATTTTGTAGTGTTAGGGATCAATTCTGGTGCTTTCTGCACATTAGGCAGCTGCTTACCACTGAACCACATTCCCAGCCTGGTCGTTCTATTTAAATTTTTTTTTTGAGGAATTTGTATCCTAATTTCAGTGGCCGCACTGCTTTCATTCCCACCAACAGTGTACAAGGGCTCCCTTTGCTCCTTTTCCTTACCAACACTTATGTTTTGTCTTTATGATAATAATCATTCTAAGGGTGTGAGATGATGTCCCCTTGTGGTTTTGATTTCATTTCTATAGTGATTAGTGATTCTCACAACTTTTTTAAAAATTCATCAGAACATTAAAAGAAAACAAATAAGAAACACTAACTTCATCTTCAAGGAAACTAAAAGATATTTGCAACTTAACAAGATAAAAAATTAAAAGGAGAAGCAGATGGATGTGACAGAGGTGGAAGTCGCAAAATCAAACCCAAAGCCTCTAGGGAGAAAAGAGTCTTCCAGCAGAAGCCCAGAAAGCCTCAGGGCTAAATGCATGGGTTCAGAAGAAGGTAGATGTGTTTATTTGGGGTATGTTAACAAAATACCAACTTAAAAATAACAGAAATTTAATACAGCTCTAAGGTTTGGGAAGACCAAGATGAAGGCATTAGCAAACGTGGAATCTGATGATACCTTTCTTCCTCATAGATGATACCTTCTAGCCACACCCTAACACAAAAGGGTAAAACAATCCCTCATGGTTCTTTTAGAAGGCACTAACCCCCCTGAGGAAGCCCCCACCCTCTTGACATAAAGCCCCCCCACCAATACTATTTTCTCATTGGGGATTAGGTTTGGGGTAGATACAAACATTTAGACTGTAGCATTAGGGAAAAAAGTGAAGCAGAGAAGCAAGAAATTTGGAAGTCTTCAGGAGAACTGAAAATTCCAGGCCCTCATCCCAGTCAGGTAACCTGTCCTTCCCACCCCATTCCATCCTCAAATGTTGAACCAGAGCGGGAATCCCACAGTCAGCAGGCTTGAAACAAGTGGGATCGGACACAAGAGAATAGAGCAGAGGCTGCTATACCTAACATTAAAACAATCAGCTCTCTACCAAGATCCAGGTCACCACAAAACAGGACCACATCCCCAGGCAGAGGACTGGAAGCTCTTCCTGCAGAGAAAGAGATCACCCCTGAGATATTATACATGGGGTCTCCAAAGAAAAGGCCTGCCCACTACCCATTCGTACTCCACTGGAGCCCTCAAGACCACTAACCTCCCGCAGCGGTCGGTCCTCCAGCTACACGCAGGGGGCCCTTGGACAAATGAAGTGTGAGTCGCCAGGCTTTCGAGCAATGCTGTCAAAAAGAAAATAAGACCCCAAAACAAAAGTGAACAGGAAAAACAAAACTGAGGGAAACAGAAATTTCAAAGTATAAAATAAAGCAGGAAAAAACCTTCTATCAATATTTTCGGCTAGAAAGGGACAAATCTGAACAGATGACAAAATAATGTAGTTTTTAAGTCCAAGAAAAATAAAAGTTGAGCAAGAAATAAAATACTATCATGATCCATTATTTGGCTCAGCCATCAATAATATTTAGAGTGACAACAGGAAATATGGTTAAAGGATCTAATGAAAAATGTGACGTAACCATTTGGGGAGGCCGCGAGAGGGGAAGACGGGGAAAGCCAAGCGCTTCATCTTCTGTAACACCAACAGATTAAAATATACCAAGCGGCATTAAACACAGGCAGCAACGGGAAAGAGAATCCAAACTATATTTTAAGGAGGAAGACAGGAAGGAAAAAGAGGTTAGAAAACTTTCTTGTTCAGCTCCGTAGCACCGTCTAACTTGTTTGACCATGTGGGTGCTTTAATCATCCGTTTCACTTGGATCAAGTAACAATTAATTTTAAGATTTACTTTTAAAAAATCACATGTGGAATATATTAAACAACAGTGAATTTACAGTCACATCCCCTAGCAAGCTCCCAGGGTTCTGCTGCTGCGCGTGCCTAGCAAAGTGGGTTCTTCAATTTTCACAGCTAGCTGAGATGGTGCTCTGAGGGAGCAATGTGCCCTAGACTGCAAGCTTAGTGAGGGCAGGAGCCATGCCCACCCCTATTTAGTACTTAGCACCTTGGCACTTTACCTGCCGTTCTAGATAATAATAGCCAATGGTATTGTTGTACCTCTTTGTGTGTGCCAATCTAAATCTGTTATGTCTTAAGCCCTTCAATCTTATCAACATTCCATTAAATACATTTTATTATTATCCCCATTTAATAGGTGAGAGAATTGAGGAGCAAAGAGGGTCATTTATCCACTAGACCTAGCAAACCTGGCCCGGGCAGCAGCTACCAAGAAAGAAGGTCAAAGGAAAATCCCCCTTGGACCCAGAGATCTGAACCAAGAGGCTTCCTCCTCCATCCTCCGTGCCCTCTGTGATGGTCTCAGTCAGGAGGTACTGCCCATTTCCGGCTTTCTGGGTTCTGCTAAGTGTGAGGCTGTCCAGCACCATTAGCAGGCCCAGTGGATATGACCTGGAATTACACAGCTGCTCTGAGGGATAATTGCTCTGTAATCTAAACCACAATGGGCACAAAGGAGAAAGGTTTCAAATGTGGCCGTGATGCCTGCGTGTCTGAGGATGTTCCTAACACGCAAGCACCCTAGGAGCAGAGCGAGGGTTGTGAGACTCCTCCAAGTTCTGGTGAGACCTGAGCCCTACAGGGACACTCATGCCGCAAGCTGCCCTAGACCTTTGGAACGAGTTACGTTAAGTGAACACAAATTACTAGCAGCGCTAATAAGTAGATAAGAGATGCGTGGAGAGACAATTTCATGAAAGAGGGACACAGGGCCCACAGGAGAGGCCGGGGTTCATGACTTGGCCCCCGCAGTGGATCACAGAGGCACAGATTGGCCTGCAGCCACCTGGCCTACTGCAGAGTGTGAGGATCCCACAGCCCCTTTCTGGGTGCTCTGCCTCAAAGCCAAGCTGAGCTTCACCAAGTACCCCAGTCTGGAAGCATCGCAGGGTACCTACTATGTGCACAACCCTGAATGTTACAGATGTGGAACCCACATATGTGGTGGACTGGGCACCGCCCAGCCAAGCAGACACAGAGAAGGCTGTCATTGGCAGAGGTGCTGCAAGGCTCAGGCAGCAATGAGGATGGGAGGGGGACAGTCCCTGCAAGAATTGTGGATGGGGCACGAGGCCTGTGCAGAGGGTCAGGCAGGCTTTGGGAGGGCTATACACGTCTTCCCTCTTCACCCCCATAACCGCAGGGTTCTGATGGACATGGGAGCAGTGGTCAGACAGAGAACTTTGTCATTGTACCCTGAGACAGGGTGGCAAACCCAAGGCCTCTTCGGATGTTAGCTGTGAGCCCTTTCTAAGCCTGGAAGCTGAGGGGCCTATGGGAAGCCTGTGATGGGTGAGCAGAAGGCTGGAGTCGCGTCTTGGGAGCAGGGTAAGCCACAGCTGCAGCCCAGCAGAGGAGTGAGAACGCAGTGCGACGCAGGTGCAGACGCTGAATTACGCGAGAAAGTATGTGCGGGGCGGATGCCATGCATGTTAGCACATCTTGGGGACTTCAGAGACTCCCGGGACCAGCCAGCCCAGCCTCTCCTTCCTCCCTGACTCCTGTCTCAGGTTCCTGAGCCCTCCTGCACCCCAGGGAGCAGGGGTGATCCTATTTGCTAAGGGACACTGGAGTGCATGAGTCTGAAGGGGGTGCACAGATCTCCCTCACCTCAGCCCAGGCCGTGTCCTCAGCCCTGGGGCCCTGGGGCCCTGGGGCCCTGGGGATGCTGAGCTCGTCCTTTGGGGCCTCTCGTCCTCTTGCCCATCTGCCACTTGCTCTTGCCACCCACCCACCAAATGGGTGCCTTTAATGAATCAGCTCGAAAACAAAAAAAAAAAAAAACCTCTAAGTAACAAAGAATCATATAATTACTTTGCAGCTCCTTATCCTTGGTAATTTTATGCTTGTGTTGCTATAATTACACATTACGTGGAGTTAAAGAGTCACAGCTCTTGTGTGGCCGATCAGTGACATCTGCAGGATTTTCAAATGGAAAATGAGAAGAAAAAAAAAACAAAAACAGAGAAAACGCCTGAGTGACAGAATGCTTTATTACTTTGATTTTTCCAGCCCCCAAGCATGGGGACTCAGAAAGCTGGGTGTTGGGGTCCCCACAAGCAGGCTCTCTAGGAAAAAAAGTGAATCCCACACACACAATAAATAAGAGGAGGCCTTTGTAAACTCTGACTCCCCTGCCACGCTTCCCCTCTGCCACAGACTCCTCTCCTCCTGCCCCTGTTCACCTCTGAACACAGCCCCTCAACCAGGTACATTGGTGCACACCTACCATCCCAGCACTCTGGGAAGGTAGCCAGGAGGACTCCAAGTTCAAGTCCAGCCTGGGCAGCATAGGGATTTAGTGACACTGCATCTCAAAGCAAACAAATGAACAAAAAATTAAAAAAGGCTGAGGATATAGCTTGGTGCAAAGACCCTGCATTCAATCCCCAATATCATTTAAAAAAATAATAATAAAAGGCTTCCAAACTCCTCCTGCCCCTCTTCTTCTCCATTGAGGCTACTCCCTCCTCAGTCCTTACCTAGACCTCTGCCTCAGCCTGCCACTGGCCCCCACAGCCACCCATTCCCCACCCCAACTCTGTCCCAGAACTAGCTGTTGGGTTCTCCCCTTCTCTGTGAGGTCTTCCTCACTGGTCCTGCTCCACGATCCAGCTGCAGCTCCTCAGAAAGTTAGTGTCATCCTTCCCTGGACACTTCAGCCCCTCTAGACCTGGATGGACTGAAGGGCTGGAAAGAAGGACAGCAAGAGTCTCAGTCAAAAAAGGCCCGAGCAGCCAGGCATGGCAGCCCATACCCACAGTCCCAGAACTCTGGAGACTGAGGCAAGAGATCATAAGTCAAGCTCAGCCTGGGAAATGTAGAGAATAAAAATAAAAAGGGTGGCTTTGGAAGTAGTTTTTTTAAAAAAAGAAGCCGTCTTCCTACCAGGTGAGAGGGCACCAAGGTGGCGTGGTCACAGCAACATGACCTTTTCCAGACCCTGAGGCTCCTGGCACTCTGTGGCTTGTGGCAGTTTCCCTGCCCTCTCTGCCTCCATCTTCATGTGGTCTCCCTCTCTGTTTCTGTGTGTCCTCTTGTCTCATGTGAGGACACTGTCACTGCTTCTAGGACCCACCTAATCCAATCCAGTATGATCTCACCTGGAAATTTACCTTAATGACGTCTTTAGAGACCCTATCTCCAAATAAGGTCAAGTTCTGAGACTCTGGGTGGACAGGAATTTCAGGGGATGTGTGAATCTGTGATAGGTATTTACCTACATTATCTGATTAACTTTGTGAGTCCTGATTCTCAGCTTTTGTATTCAACAGGGAAACTGCTCTAGAGATGGGGCAATTGCTCAAGGCCACATAGGGGCTGGGTCTGACACTAGCTTCCACTCCTAGCCTTCGACTGTCCCTAAAATGTGGTCAGCGTCCACAGCTGAAGATGTGACCCAGTCTTTGCCCCTCTCTCCCACTCCTGGCCCCTGCCCCAAGGCCAGACCTGGAATTACATGGGGCAAGGGTATTGGGAGAATGACTGAATCATATATAAGCAGGAACACAGGAGGCCAAAAGTACAGCAAGGTTGAACTGAGGCCGGCCCTCCCCTTCAGGCCACCTAGAAAAAGAGCCATGGAAAAGCTGCGCTCAGATGTCTGTCTTTGCACTGAGGAACCTGAGGAAAAGGCATCATTCTCAAAGGTTGCCTTTTATTCAAACAACCTCTGAGCTCAACCATGTGGGGCACTGCTTGAGTCCGGCCTTTCAGAGCAAGCACATGACACTTGAGCTTGAAAGAGGGGTCACTCACCTGGCTGCAGTGAGAGCACAGGTCTGCAGAGAAGCAGAGGACACTGACTCACCCTCTAAGACTGGGTACAGACTGGCGGGGAGAGGCAGGGACACTACAAAGAAATGCACCAAGAATAAGATAAAGTGAGGAACAAGTCCTCAGAGAGAGAGGACCAGTGGCAGGTCTTGGAGAGCTGCCTGGCCAGGGACCCCGCAGAAGAAAAAACAGGACTAAACGGGCTGTCCACATGACTGAGCATTCAAGACCAAAATTGCTCTGCACCACCACCATTGGTCCAGAGAAAGTCTTTCCACCAGTACCTGTGTCCCTGGAAATCACCAGGAAGACAGGGCCCATGTCCTTTGACAGGAGACTTATAGCGACTTGACTCACAGTGACCCTGCCTGCAGGATGCTTCTGGGAATGCTGGCCTGGAGTGGGAGCAAAGAGGTCAGGGACTCTGGGGATACCTGGGACTGTGAGAGGAGTGGAAGCAGGACAGGGTAATGGCCCTGGGGCAGGAAAGTTCCAGGGAAAAGCAGGTCAGGTCAGACCAGCAAGTATCCCCTGCTTTCAGTCCTAGAGCCTGACTATGCGCTACTGAAGAAGGCAGATTCCAATCCTGCAGCTGTCAGGGATAGGAGGGATTCACCTGGGTTGTACCACGCAGAACCCCGTGGACCCTGTTATGGTTTGTGTCTAGTTGTCCCCCCAAAGCCTCATGTAAATCATGGGGCTGTCCAGCGCGCCACTCAAGGGGCGGGGCTTGAGGGGCGCTGCCAAGGGAGGCAAGAACCCTTAAACTGACAGCACACACTGTCAGAGCCCTCCCCGCTCCCTGCCCCAGGCAGTGATCTCTCTGAGGTACTGAGGCGTATTCTCGAGGTCTTGCTATGTAATTCAGGCTGCTTTAAACTATGAAACCTCCAGTGACTGTGAGCTAAATAAACCTTTTCTTCCCTAAGCTTTGTGAGTCAGATATTTGTCCCAGCAAGGAGAGAAGAGTAACTAAGACAGACCCCTATGGTGACACTGCTATTTGGTGGGGTTGGGATTGGTCAGTCTTTCCCTTGAGAACCCAAAGGTTCTCCTTCCCATTTTCCCTTCTCCTAGAACACTGGGTGATCTGGTATTCTGATTGTTGTGTTTTGATTTGTTTTCATAGTACTGGGGATCAAGTCCAGGGACCTTCTACCACTGAACTACATTCATTCCCAGCTCATTTTTATCTCATATTTTGAAACGTAGTCTTGCTAACTCACTAAGTGGCCCAGAGTGAGCTTGAACTGGGATCTCCTCCCTCAGCCTTCCAGGAGGCTGGGGTTATGGGTGAGCACGGCCATGAGCAGCACTGATCGGTCTTTAGAACTGACTCACCTTCGTCCTTACTGAAGTAGGAGTGAGATGGGACACCCAGGAGGGAGCAGGGGGAGGTGCGGCTTTATTGCTGGCAGCTCAGCAAGGAACTCATTGCCCTGAGAGCCCCAAGCAGGGTTTTTTGCTCCTTTCTTTCTTTCTTTCTTTCTTTCTTTCTTTCTTTCTTTCTTTCTTTCTTTCCTTATTATATAGCAGGAATCACATTCAGGACCTCGCACTTGCCAGGCAGGCACTGTGCGTTTTCACTCTTACACTGTTTCTTCTACACAGTGCAACCTCCCGTTGGTGGGTGATGTCAGGCGAGTGCACGGAAGCAGAATAGCAGTTAGAGGATTCAAGACTGCTGAAGAGCTTTCCCAGGGCTGTTACGCTCTCATAAAATCATGGGCTGCTTGGTAATAGAAACCACTGAGGGGGAGGTGGCTTCCTCCCTCATTACCACATGACATTGCTCACACCCTCTGGCTTGCATGTGTTAGGTGCTCAGTGAATACTACCGTGTGAATGGACACAGTCACTCCACGCTCAACCCACCTGCTAACTGTTCTGAGGGCAATGCTGCCCACTGGACCACACAGCACACAGAGGACTCAGGGAGTGACCTTATCTGGATGAGACGCCTTCTTCTTGGGACCAATCATTGCACCAAGTTAAGGGCCCTAATCAGAGGGGCAATAAGAGTTGCCCTATGGGTATCCTGCACAGGAGGTGCAGGCTGCTGCTGGGCCACTTGAAGACTGAGGGGCGGGGGTTGAAGGTGAGCAGGGCTTTGAGTTAGGCCTTCGAGCAGTTTTTCTTTGCAAAATGAAAAAAGAAAAGGCATCCTCACATGTTATTTTTCCTCAGTGCTCCACTGGCTCTTCCACATCTCAGTTCCCAGTGCTGGCGAGCCCCAGGCTCAGTTCTCTATGCCACCACTGCCCTGATGAGCTCTCCTAAGCACCGCCCCTCCACAGAACACCCCCAAGTCTTTTCCTTCAGCCTTGACCTCCCTTCTGCACTCCAGACTCCATCCCCTAAGTCCACTCCCATTTCCAGGAGACGAGGCCTCAGCCTGTCAGGCTCTGTCCAGGCAGATTGATATGTGCTTCTTTCTTCTCAACAACTTCTATCTTCTGGTTATTCAGCTCCCAACCTAAGCACCTCATAATCTCTCTTCTCACATTTGCCACCTGATTTGTCAGCATGTCACATTGGTGTCACCACTCCTAACACTTCCACTGTCATCACTGTGGTCACAGCCACCAGCTCTGGCATCTAGATTTCTGTAGCGCCCTCCAAGAGGCCACCTGGCTCTCCTCCTCCCCTCCCTCCCTCTTCCCTCCTCTTATCCCTATATCTCGTCCTCTATGTCCCCCCCTGATGGTGCTTTGAACCCCCTGCCTTCCCAGTCACTTCTTGGCCCCTGGTGCCATTGACTGCCCTCTTGGATTCCCTCCCAGTCATGCAAATGCTCTTGTGGTGCCCTATGTGCCAAGCTCCTTTGCCAAGGCCTTTGCCACGGGTACAGCAAGAGGCACTCTCTCCTTAGCTCTATTCCCCACCTGAGTCTTTGCTCAGAGATCACTGTCTCCGTGAGGCCTGTGCCCAGGCTTTTAACAATTAAAATGGAGCGCCTTCCATCTCCTTATGCCTGTGCGCTCAAAACCAGCAGCTCTGCCGCGGAGCTCTGCAGGGTACCTACTCCCATTGTGGCCAAACTCCAGCTACCAGCCTGAGCACAGTGGGTGCAGAGCTGGGAAGACAGGGCACCACCGATGCCAGGACACTGTGAGCCTCTACGTAACCTCCCTGTGACACAGCTGCTCCTTGTAACATCTTCACATGTACGACAATATCTTCATGTGCTTCATTCACTCTGATTTGTCTTCCCCAAATACAATGTAAGTTTCATAGAAACTGGCTCAGTATATCTTTTAGTCCCAGATACGTCCCAGGCAAACTAGGGCTGTGGGTCAGATCTGACCTGCAACCTGTTTTTATAAAGGTTGTGCTACAAAGTTGTGTTATAGGAAGACCCACTCACTTATTGTGTTGACTTATCAGCCCTGACTGATTTGTATTACAAGGGCGGAATTAAGTAGTGTTGACAGAGAACATATGGCCGGCTATACACTAAATATTTACTATCTGGCCCTTGAAAAGAAAGTGTACTGTCCCTTGTCATAGAGGACTGCCTGTTAAAAGGCTCTCAGTAAACACTGGTATGAGCAATGAATAAATGAGTAGAAATCACACAGAAACATTAATGTGGAGATTTGTCTCCTACAGTCACGCTTTGTCTTAGTCCATTTTGGCTGTTAAAGTCAATAAGCTGAGGGGCTCATAAACAAAAGGAATGCATTGGTTTATAGTTGTGGAGGTTGAGAAGTTGAAGATCAAGGTGAAGCAGGTGGTCTCTGTTGATAACAGGCCTCCTAGCCCAGGACAGCATCTCTCACCATCTCCCCCTTGGCTGTTTCCTGTGAGCTCTTATTTTTATTTTATTGATACAGGGTCTCACTATGCAGCTTGGATTCATAGTGATCCTTCTGTCTCAGCTTCCCCAGCATTGGGATTACAGGCGTGCACCATCATGCTCTAGAGCCTGGCATGGCATGTGGTACTTGACACCGAACTCAGGACCTTGCACTTGCCAGGCAGGCACTCAGACCCTGAACTATCTCTTGTATATAGGCTCCACCCTCCTAATCTGAGCATTTCCCAAAGGCCAGCTTCTTAATACTATCATACTGGGGCTATGACTTAAATGTATGGATCTGGGGGTGCAGGGTTCCTCTCCCATGCACAGCAACACTTTCCCCAATACTCCTGTGGCTGTGTGCAGAGGACAACACCTTGCTTAGTACATTTAGCTCAGACACCTGCTTCTCCGCCTCCTGAGAATGCATCGGCATTGCATGCAGACGTGGCTGTGACCTTCTCCTGGGCTTTAAAGTAGCAGGCGAGATGTGAAGCTGCTGTCTCCCCAGGCCTGGCGCAGAGCCCAGAAGCCTCTTCCTTCTGATAAGCCGTGACAAGGTTAGACACACTGAAGTTATATCACTGTGTCTCCTCAGGGACCTCTTGCAACTTAATAGTTTTATCCCCATTTTATGGAGATCAGATAGAGGCTTCAGATCTTTAAGCACTGTCCCCAAAGTCACCTACTGTCTAGGGGCAGATGTGGAACTTGAGCCAAATTCTTGAACTCCAGTGCCCTGTTTGTGTCATTTCTGAGAACTTATGAGAGCCTAAGGGTCAGTCTTGTGGAGTTGGGGATCCAACCGCAGTTCCCTGCGCCTGACTGAGTTTGCCAAGCAGCTGCTTTAAACAATTGAGCTAACCTGCAAGCCTCCAATCTTCTGTATTTGAGGTAAGGTGCAAAATAGTTCTGAGGGACTTACTTCTTCATGGAATGTTACAAACATATTTTTAAAATTATGAAGCAGAGTTCTAATTCATGTCAATCCACCAAATGAATGGTCCAATGAAGTACTAAGGAGCCCAAAGCAGAGGCTCTGTGAAGGGAGACACTATCAGGATTCCAGGCTTCACCAGTCAGAGCCCATCACGAGGGCCACTATTCCACCAGCATTTCTGTCTGAAAAAGCTCTACAGAGAAGACAAAACTTGACAATGAAGAAATGGAGTGAGAAAGAGAAATTAAACAGGACCAAGGTTCAAACCAACCAGTCTCTAAGGCCTGGCCTCGGCAACTCGGTCACTCTCCACTATCACTCCACTCTCAGTGTTGGTGTTCATTCGATTTAAGGCTGGGCCGTGTGTCAAACTGCCTTGGTGAGTAGACAACCAATAAATTAAAACAACACAGACCCTGAGAGTAGAGTAGACCGGGGTCAACCGGACCGAAAGAGATGTTCTCAGCTGTGCATGTGTTAGCATCCCTCGAAGAGCAGTGATCTCCTTGGAATGAACCTGACCTCCTTCTAATGTGAAAGGCTCCCCTAAGTGCTAAGAGAGGCAGCCAGAGCTGGGAACAAGGTTGGGCTCAACTTTCCCACTTTAGAGGCAAAGAGCCCAACCCTAAAACTTTTCTTTTCTTTTCTTTTCCTTCATTTTCCCCTCTCTTTTCCATGGTGCTGAGGACTGGTCACAGGACCTTCCGACTGAGTCACACTCTCAGTCTGGTTGTACTCTCTAGGTGGGGCAGGGTCTCATGAAGCTGCACAGACAAGACCCAAACTTGCCGTCCTTCTCAGGCCTTCCTGGCCCTGTGGGGGCTGAGGGATTTAACAAAGACTGGAACGTGGGCTCCTTGCTGGAAGCCTGAATGCAGGAAAAAGAGGAAGGAACTCACTCCCTGCAGCCTCTGTGATCAGCTCCATCCCTGAAAGAAAAGTAATTAAAGCCACAAATCCTGAGCTGCATCTCCCATTAGCAGCAGCAGCCACCAGCCCTGCAGTCTCTCCATGGGGCAGCAAGATGGAAAACAGCTGACCTGCAGATGCGCACAACTGCTTAGCTCCGAATTTACAGTCCCTCGAGGGGCCACCCATCACATTTATGGAGGATAATCACTTCTGACCACCAGAAGCAGCAGCCCGAGGCCCCGCAGGAGGCAGGTGGCCTGACCCTTTGGACAGGCAGTAACAGAGTGCTCTGGAAATAGCAAGAAGCAGGGTCTGGGTGATTTGGCCCTTGGGAAGAACTCCCCACTGTCTGTGGCCTTTCTCCCAGCCAGACTCACTCACACCAAAGAAAGAAGGTATCTTATTGATCCTTAGAAGAGCAGCTGAAGCCAGGTATGGTGCTGTGTGCCTATAAAGGCAGAACTCTGCGAGACAAGTGGGAGGATGGCAAGTTCAAGCCCAGCCTGGGTACTTGAATGACTTGGCAAAATTTTGTCTCAAAATAAAATTTAAAAAGAGCCAGGAATGGAGCTCAATGCAAAGGTCCAGCATTCAATCCCTAGCATGCCTTCTGTGCCAACAAGCTGAAAGGAGACAGGAAGAAACCAACCCAGCCGTGTTTTTAAGTGTTGCTACAGGGTTCCCAGCACAAAGGAAAGTTTCAGAAGCAAACAAAGTTGCGCTATGACCCCCTGTTCTCCCAACACATGAAGTCCCCACTCGGTGTCAATTGTTGTGTGACCTGGACCACATCCCTTGCCTTTCTTGGCTTAATCTACATCCTTCATACAGAGCCCAGGGTGCACCAAGCTCTGACATTCCATGACTCAGAGGCCTTCGAGAAACAAAGGCTAAAGGTCAAACCAGGTCAGGCCAGCTGCAGGTGATGCTGGGCTGGGCAGCCAGAAGTTCAGAGCTGCACAGGAAACAAGGGAACAGCATCTCCTGGGGACAAGCTTCCGTAAATGAGGGTGATCCGAACCTGGCACTGTGGTCAATCACAGGCGACGTGGGTGCCATTGGATCTGGGGATTCTTTGGGATTCTTGAGAGTAAGGAAATTATCCACACTGTTTTTAAGGATGGCTGTAGGCAGAAAAACTGAGGAAAATTATCAAAGTTCAGTGGCTCCTCCAGGCAGGGTTGGGGTTAGGGGCCCTTGGGCCCCTCCACTGGGCCCTCTGTGTCCCCATTACATTTCAAAGCTGGAGCCTACTTAAGGCTTTGTTTTTCCTTTTTTTTTTTTTTTTTAAGATTTAAAGGCAGCAAGAGAGCATGAAAATCTGCATTGGCCAGAGGGAGTTGCATTTGCCAACCTGAAATCTCTGCTTCTTGTTAATTAGAAAAGCAGAAAAATCACCCTTCAAAACTGCCTTTTCAACCAGACATGACAACTGCTCGACCTTTTGTGAGAAACCTGCTGCTGGCCACCTCTGGAGCCTGAGCCCTAGATGGCAGAGTGCCTGCACCATGCAGTAGAAATAGCCACCCGGTGCCATCTCTGCCTGTTAATTTGTGTGGAGTGCCGTACTCACGATGTCTTTATCTGTTTGCCTCAGGAGCCATCCCCAGCTCCCTGCTCCTCCCTGGGGCCTGGCAGGCTCAGGCTCAGCCTCCGCCCCAAATGCCAAGCCTCCCTCCTGCCTCCAGCAGCAGCATCTGGAGCTTCGTCTGGTTCCGGCCTCACTCCTTGGCTGGCTCTGCTCCTGGCTGCACAGAGCAAAGGGACAGCTTGAGAGGCTGCAGTGGCAGGTGGTGACAACTGAGGGGTTGGCCTCCCAGGCTCTGAGGCCTCCTGTCTTGGCAGTAGAGTAGTGGGGAGCAATGCACAGTAGTCACCAAGGAGACCCTATGATTCCAGCCCACAGAGAGAGGACAGCGCTTGGATCCTAGCCCACACAGAGAGGACAGCTATGGAACAATGAACATGTGTTTGGTCTCTGTCATTAGTTCTCTGTGCAGAGCACCCAGAAGCCTTGGAATTTTCTGAATGGTAGGGTGTCTGGAATCATCTTTCACTCCATTATTTAGTCTTCGACACTGGCTGCGGAGTGACAGCAATTTTCTCTCTTCTGGTGACCTAATTCTACTGGCTCCTGGATGGGCGGGATGGTCACCAGAAAAACTAGGCCGGGGTTCCAAACTTGAAACTTCCCCTCTCACTCCAAGTCCTCCAGGGAAAGAACAGCTGGAGGTTGAGTTCATTGATCATACCAGGTGGGAGCAGAGGAGCACGCCTGAAATCCCAGTACTCAGGAGGCTGAGGCAGGAGGACTGAAAGTTAGGCCAGCCTGGGCTACACAATAAAATAAAATAGAATAAAATAAAATAAAATAAAATAAAATAAAATAAAGCAATCATCCCAACGTGGCGAAGCAGCCACAAAAATATATGAGGAATGAGACAGAGAGCATCAGGCTGATGAATCTAACCACAACCTGAGGAGAGGCATGAACCCCAACTTCATAGAGACAGAAGCTCTGTGGCAGGACCCCTGCTCAGTGTATCCCTTCATCTTGCTGCTCACTGTATCCTTTATAGTAAATAAACAAACCTAAATATCGTCCTGAGTTCTGTGAGACAACCCGAGGAGAGGCTCATGGGACTCCTCGATGTGTAGCCAAGTTGCACAGAAGTGTTTGAGAGTAGGGAGCCACTACCTGCGATTATCCTCTGAAGTTGTGGGTGATGGTCTAATGGTTCTGAGCCCTTGCTCTGTAGCCTTCCTACACTAGCTCCAGGTAGTTAAAATGTGCTAGGAAAAAAACTGGCAAGTTAGCAAACAATCTCAGACTTCTTGAATAGCCAGAGGGCCTTCCAGAATCTTCATGATTAATCTGGGCAGAGAAGGAGAACATAAAGGCCATAGACGTATTAAATTCCCCAGGCTCTGACATAGGATTCTAGGATGTTAGAAACTGCCCCAAACAGACCAGGGATGGAGAAGCTTCAAACCTCTTAGGACAGAAAACCAAAGTCCTAGCTCATGGCTCTGCCATCCCATTCCTCTTGCTGTGCTATGGACAAAACAGTATCAAAGTGAAATGTTAAAGAAAAACATGCGTTTTTCTTTAAACACACATTTAAAGAAAACGTGTATCAGTCCAAAAATAGGCTAGGGTCACATGTCAGAGCAGCTGGACCAGCCTTCAATGACTCGAAGATGCCTGACATGGAACCAGTGATGAGATAGGAACAAGTCCAAGAGGGCCAGGCCCCCTGACAGTGCTACACGTGACAGGTGGAGTGGTTTGTGAGTTTGATTGTAGGGATCTCCCAGGGGATTAGAGAAGCACACTTCTAGGAGTGTTAGGTAGGTCACAGAGGCAGGGCCTCCCCTCTCTGGCATTCATTCCTGCTCTGCTTCCCATACTCTAAGCGACTTGCCCCCCTCCCCCATGCCTTTCCACCACACTGCTTCTGCTATGGAGATAGCTACATGTGGTCTGGATTCCCTGAAACCATGAGCCAAGTTAACCTCTCTGCCTTTAAATTGTGAGTTCCAGTTGTTGTGGGGCTTGGCTATTAAACTAACTAATAAGCCAGATATCAGAGCTCAGGGCAATACTTTTCCTGGCATCTCTCAAGCAGCGCATTGCCAGGCCCTGTGATCAGACTCCACAGGATTAGGTCTCGGGGGATGAAGGCAATAGCTTCTGCGAAGTATGCCGTGACAAGCCAGAAGGTCGTGGGGAGGCACATGGCTAAGAGAAGCTGTGCCCCAGTCTTCAGGCCTGGCATTGTTCCCACCCATTCTAGAAGTCAACTCCTCATTTCTGGCACTATGGCCAAGTCACTATTTATTGGTTATCCTTCTACTTTTACTATTCATACATAGCTCCAGAGAAGTGGGGTTTACAGTTTCCCACTCACTCGGCCAATGGGGAAGACCTCAGGGGACAGAACCCAGGAGGCCAGATTCTGACAGCCTCTAGGAATTTGCTCTTGACTGTGGTTTGTTATCTCTTGTCCTCTCTGTTGTAATCTAATTGTCATTGCAAGATATTAAGACAACAGAGAATCAATCCAACTGTACTATCTGGAGAAGACTTTGGGTGATGAGGATTGAATAATGTCATCAAAGTAGAAGGCCCATTAACAGATCCTGTCTTTAAAAAGAGACCACACATGCACATACACACACACACACACATACACACACACACACACACAGTTCCTATCTTTACTATGTGATATATATCATCCCATCTTGGGACTGTGCTAGACAGCTAGACAGAAGGCTATTACCAGATATGGCCCCTTGACCTCCCTCCAGAACTATGAGCCAAAATAATTCTTTCTTTATAACTTCCCTAGCTTTTGGTATTGTGTTATTAGAAACAGAGCAGACTAAGATACTGTTCATGACAAGATGTGAGCTGGGAGATGGGGGAGTAGCTTCAGGGAGTTACAAGACCCTAGAAGACACTAGAAGTCAGCAATTTAAGAAACTATACTAATGAACACTCCACTAATGGGATCCTTTCTGGGAGGAGTGAATACTTAGCGTGGCTAAAGGGCAGAGAAATGGTAGGAAGTAAGGTTTGAAAATTCAGGGGATGGCAGGCTGGGGAGATACCTGAATATCGGGCCAAATGTTATAGAGATTCTCTGCAAGAAGTAGGTGACTTTGAAGCCAGCAGAGGTAGATTATGGTCAAGATGTGTCCTGGGAGCGCCTCTCACTTCCTCCCAATGGCCTATTTTCCTTTTGCTATGCCCCGCCGGCCCTCCATATTACTGCCTGGCCCAGAAGGGGTGGGAGGATATCCTCAACTAATTAACAGATAGCAAGCATGTCCTGGGAACCCAAAAGATGATGCTAGATGGATGTTAAATATGACATGGCCTTTATACCACCAGTCAAAGACTCAGTATTGAAGAAGAAATCATCATTCGGTTATTGCTTTCAGGCAGAATACCTTCTTTAAACTATTGTGCTTAGTCATTTAGGGCAAGAGACATATAGTAATTACGTATTAAAAGTGACAATGAAATTGTCTTTATGAACACTGGTCCTAGTTAATAACCTCTTGTTTTGCTACGGTCTTTATGGGTCTTTTGTGAGGTTTGGGGAACAGCTCATGGGAAAAGCATTTTTGTCTGCATGAAAGAGGCAAGGACAGCAATCTGCGTTAAAAGACTGCCTGGGGACAGGGAGATGGGGAAGACTGTGGAGAAACCAAACATCTAAAGCAGAGCCTTTAGCAGTTAGCTGTGACAGGGTCCCGGTATCTGTCTCTCCCGTGAGACCTGTGAATGTGCTGCTTGCTACTGCTATTGTGTGAAGGAATGTTTTTGAGTTCTGTCCCCAAGTTGATACAGGATAAAAATAGATGTTCCCACAGTTCTGGGCGAGAGGACAAAGGATAGTGGATGTCCAGCCCAAGCAGATGGTGGCAGAGTCGCTGGGTGCTAAGCATGGCCTGAGGGGTCCTGAAGGCAGGGCTGGAGAGAAGGGAAGAGTGACTCTCAGGAAATCAGTGTCCTAGGAATGGTTGGCAAAATCCAGCATCATGTGAAACTGTGACCAGCTGAAGCCAGCATCTGAGGGCTTCTCCATTTGTATGAAGAGCTTTGATTCTCCCAACTCAGCAGGAGTGCAGGGGTGGGTGGAGCAGGATATCAACACAACAGAGATTCAGGGAAAGTCTGGGGTGGGGGGTAAATAATGACAGGTTTGCACATCAAGCCTGCTCCAAAAATCCAGCTGTTCCTCTTGTATGTGAAGTTTAGGCTTGCTAGAAAAGAAAAAAAAAAAAAAAAAAAAAAAAAAAAAAAAAAAAAAAAAAAAAAATATATATATATATATATATATATATATATATATATATTTGTTATCCTCCCAGAAATCAGGCTCCCCTGCCTGTCCTCAGACCTGGCTTCACCCTATGACTCTCCTGAGTTTGAAACAACTAGCAATAGAAATGGAAGACTGTAATTAAAGTGAGACTGGCTGATGCTGCTGTTCAAATTA